>JAVCKT010003594.1:0-31834 GCA_032273925.1 Rhynchotus rufescens
TGTTTGCATTTGAAAATGTTGTAGATTCAGTGTTGGAGAGGAACGTCTGTTCTCTGAGCTTTCAGAATGGGATCGTGGAGAAGAGGGATTTGGGGGTACTTCTCTGCTTTATATATATTACATATACTTTACATATACTAATAAGTTGGTCGTTTGTTCATATTAGGAATGTCTAGTCTTAATATTTCCATATAGCTTCACTTAGATTTTACTCCTAAATTCCTCCAGCTTTTGCCCTAGGAGATGGGATTCTGCTTTGCTGCCACTCCTGGCCTTAACTCACCTCTGTGTTCGGTGCATGTTGGAGACGTAGCATCAGCCTCCTGGTACTGGCTTAGGTGGCTCCTCTTTGTCCTTTTCCTTTATTGTGGATATAGAGAGTGAATGAATTATTTGGAGCCCCATCTGATTGCAGGAACTGTAGAGCAAACAGATTTTTAGTCTGGGGTAGTACTAATGCAGTGTTACTCATGGCTTTTTCTTGCTGTGATGTTGCTCAGGCGCTGTGGAGATAGTCACTGTCTGCAGTATCTAGAGGCCTGTGCTGCTGTCCTGGTGGCCAGCAACCTATCTGCTGGACACAGTTGCCATAAACCCTTCACCCATGGCCAGGCCCATGCTGTCTCCCTAGTGACTGCATGTCTAAGGTTTGACCTAGGCCATTTTGATAGTGGGAGTACTCAAGAGGCCAAGCTGCGAAAGCAGCGGTGGGAAGGTGCAGGACATGGGTGACCTCTCACTGGATGTAGCTCTTGAGGAGCTGAAATGAGCTTTCCATGGCCAAGATCTCTTCTGTAGCTGGTGGTGGGCGATGTGGGCTTGGGGCACACTGAAGAGGAAGCCAGCTGGAGCACCATGTAGGAAGAGGCAGGCAGCCAGGGTTCAGTGAGATGGATCATTGCATCATGTCCCATCTCTGGTCCCTTCTCCAAGCTTTTGCTGCCCTTCGTAGCTTATAGGGCAGGGAGCAAGATGAGTAGAACTAGGGCACTCATGCCCATGAGAAACGATGGTTCCACATCTCAGTATGCCATCGCTTCCTGCATGCTGGAGTCCACGCAGAACTGAAGAAAAGAGTAAAAATTGCACTGAGTCATTGAGGCTGATCATCTTGCTGGCCAGTGAGGTAGAGCCTCATGGGGAGGTGCTCAAGAGGCGTTCCAGCAAGAGGCAGGAGAGGATGAGGACGTGTTGTTTCCTGTCTGGCCCAATTACAGAAGTTACTCTCTCACTTATGCCTGAATTGCTTTGATTTCATCCCTTTTTTTTTATCTCTTGCAGTATTGTGTATGTATAGATGACTGCTCCTCCAGTAACTGTATGTGTGGCCAACTCAGTATGCGTTGCTGGTATGATAAGGTGAGGACACACAACTTCGTGTTTGGTTCGACCAATGTTTGTACACTGGATTTTGCAGAATCCAGCACTTGCAGTAGTGCCTTAAACACAATTCCTTGCCCAACTCCTCATCTTGTTTAAAAATGCCTCCCCTTGTAGTCTGAGCTTTGAGACATAGGTGATAAAACAACAAGCAAATGCCTTCTCCGGGAGGCTGTTTCCTGTTCCTTGTTGGTGTTACTGCCGTGCCAGCTGAGCCATTAATTACACCCCTGTGATGGGGCACGTTTAATAACCCGTGTGTGAAACCAGCTTCCATTTCAGAGCAACACAGGAAACACTGTAATATGTGAGCAGAGGGAGGGTACTAAGGAGATTTTGCTTGCTTTTTATTTATTGTGATCCTTCCTGATGAAGGCAGAGTAAATATGTTTTAATTGCAGCCTTGCCAGAAGGCTGGCTTGTTGTGGGTAAGTATGCTTGTTTTGAGGTTAACAATTGAGGTTCTGCTAGGATCAGAAGTTCTGTGACTCTGCAGGTTTCTCCCAGGGGGAACCTTGGTATCCTTCTTGCTTTGTAGCCATCCTGTTTACATGTTAATAGAGGATGGCACCGTTTGAGCCCTTAAAGCCAAATTTGTTAAATATGATGAACTGTGACTGGCACTTCAATTTTTTGTGGTTGGCACATAGTTGCATTGTAGCTTTTTTGGGGAAAAAGTGGTTCACAGAACTTCGGTGTACCAGGTAAAATGGAAGTTTAGGCCTTACCCTAGAGCCAGACTAACCACTCGTGCTCCCCCCAGCCCTGCAGGATGGTGGCAGTGATGGCCACCGCCTTTGACACAGCACTGTGAGATTTTTGCTGCTGTGTAGGGTGATGCCAGGCAACAAAATCGAGCCAGTCCCTTGCTGCCAATGAATGCACCACTGTTGAGGTAGAGCAAAGCCTCCTCAAGTAGCTGAGATCTTGACTGTGCTTGGGGAGGTTGAGCCACGCATCCACATTACGGTTCCGCAGCCTGTTTTCCGCTTGGGGGAAACCTGTTGTGGCTGCCTGTGGTTTGGAAGGGTCCCAGGGACAGCAGACTAAGCCGGTGTTGATTCATCTCCTCTCCAGGATGGTCGGCTCCTGCCCGAGTTCAACATGGCTGAGCCGCCGCTGATCTTCGAGTGCAACCACGCGTGCTCGTGCTGGCGGACCTGCAGGAACCGCGTGGTGCAGAACGGGCTCAGGTGAGCAGGAGCCTCCCACTGCAGCTCGCCCTGGGAACGGGCACACCAGAGCTTGCTGCCTCGGAGCTTGTCTGTAAACCCCCAAAGCCAGGACTTGCCAAGGGGACACGGGAGTGGGGCAGGTGCCACCACAGTGGGGGGAAGCAGAGCGAGTGCCCCTGTGCCGCTGGGGCAAGTGAGGCGGGAGCAGGTTGATGAGATCAGTTAAGAGGCCCACTCTGCTGCTGTCCCCATCACATGGGAACCACAGTGTTTTTAGTCAGCATGACCGTGAAATATAAGTGGCTTGTGGGTTTGCATGAAACAGCCTACGTGCAGCTTTCCTGATGGAGAACTCTGAAGACAAGAAAATTGGGAGAACAGAAAATCTAAAGCCTTAATTCTGAAAATACTCTAAATGAGCAGTTATGTGAGAAACATGGGCCAGCATACCCGGACTTACCTTCTTAAAGTGTCCAGGAGAGGAGTCTCACTCCCTGTGAACTGGATACTTGAATACTTGTTGCCCTTACTGTTGCAGATCAGGCAGTTATTTTGGTGCAAAAATATAAATTAAAATGTTTTGGAGCTTTACTTTGGAGAAGCTAGCCACGGTATTAAATGTAAGAGGACCAGTTTCTGCAGAATCCATTTTTCTACTGGAAAAATGACTTTTTCAGTGTTTTTTTTTTCTAGTACTGACCACACTTTTCTGCAAACTTTGCAGTTTCAGTGACATTTTGCAATGTTAAAAATAAATTAGCAAAAGGTTTGATGTGTTTCCACAGAACTTTACCACTCTCTGGTTTTCTCTGCCAGGCTCCTCCAGTGTATGTGTGGGTGTTCGTTTGGGAGCTGTATAATTAGATCTGTTGCTTTGGCATTTCTCGCTTCCTGAAGTTTCTCTGCACGAGGCCGGAGCGGTTGGGAGCAGCCCCGAGGCCGGCGGAGCGGCCGCTCGGGAGGCTCCGGTGCTGTGGGGAGGAACCGGGAGCGCTCCCGGCACCCAGCCTGCAGCCAGACCCACGGCAGCTCCCTCTGTGCTGCCAGCTTCCATGCTGGATGTGCTCCAACTGGGATTTGCTTCCCTAGGTGGGAGAGCATTCCGTAACCCTGGAGGTTGTTCATCCTGCTCCTAACTCAGGTTCTGGCTGAGCAGGGGGCAGAGTGACTTACAGGATTGCTGCTCTGCCTGTAAACCGTATCAGTAAAATGCCACAGAGCAGCTATTACACCAAGAAGTTTCAAGTTGCAGCGCTTCTGCCTTGTCTTTCAGCCAGAGAGCTGGACGTGCTGCAGCTGCTGAGGACACAGGGAGCCGAGCACTTAGCCCTGGGTGCTCTCAGCTCACCTGGAGCTCCCTGCTTCCCACTGCAGAGCCTCCTTGCAGAGCTGCAGCGCCCTAGTTCCTGCTCCCCCTTCCCTTCCTTGCGCTGAGCGTTGGGACAGGTTGGTCCACAAGGGAGTCACCAGGGCAGTGACAACACAGCACCCGCTCCCCAAGGCTCCTCCACAGCCCTTGGTTTCCCAGAGCACGTGAAATACAGCAGGGATGGAGGGTTAGCAGCCCGACCCTCGGCTCAACCAGTTCCCCGAGAGCGCGGAGTAGCGAGGCCGGCCTCGTGTGCTCAGGGCATCCTCCAAACGCAGTTTGTGCTCCTTGGAAATTGCTATTGACCTCTGAGGTCCCTTCCAACCTTGGGCATTCTATGATGATTCTATGATTCTATGATTCTATTTTTCCGCCCTCGCCTCTCCAGAAGTTTGTCGTCTTTTCTGCATCTGCTGCCATTAATGGGACTTTCCTTCCTGTTTTCCAGGACTCGATTGCAGCTTTATCGGACACAAAAGATGGGCTGGGGCGTGCGAACGATGCAAGACATTCCACTGGGAACCTTTGTGTGCGAGTAAGTTATTCAGCCTCCATGAGCTCCTGCAAGGACATGGCTTCCCAAGGGCCTGCCTGGATTGTGCTTTGCTCCTTGTTGAGGATTTACATGATTTTCATGTAAATCAAATTGGCATCAGGCAGAGCTGTCTACCCTCAATAAGAGGTTTCCTGATTCCATTTCCTGCTCTGCTTGTTGTGTTCCCTCCTGTCCTTGGGCTTTCTCCACCCCTCTCCATCTTGCTGGGATCTGCCCTCAGCTTGTGTTGGTGGGCTCTGTGTTACCCTGCAAAAAATAGGAAGGGAGGGAGGGAGGGAAAATGCATTCAGTTTGTGCTGAAAATACCATGCTCAGGCTCTGTATTTGCCATGTCTATGTGACTCCTAATAGTTCAAGGAATTTAGAACATTTTATTTTATTTTATTTTATTTTATTTTATTTTATTTTATTTTATTTTATTTAGAGGTTTTCCAGTGTCACAGGTCTGGTTTTAGTTTGATTCAGCAAAACCCTGACGCGCTTGGCTTTCAGCACATACCTAGGCCCTGATTCAATAAAGTACTTAAGGACAAAAATGTAAGGATTTATGTCAAGTGGAAAAAACTGCCATTGAGTCCCATGGTTTCTTAGGCCTTAAAAGTGTTATCTGCAATTTATTAAATATTTTGGAAAGTGTCTTTGTGGTATCTTACAGTCAGTTAAGATCGCAAGGGCAGACTCTTGCCCTCCCTATGTGGAGGGCTGGCTAAAACTCTCTGCAGATTTGCTAAAACGGAAGGAGAGGGGAAAACCCTCCACCATGGATCACTGCTATTCCTTCCACGAGAACTTCAGTTAGGAGGCACAAGACTGTAAATATTTTTTCCAGAGGTAAAACTGGCAGCCAAGCTGCTTGTGAGGAGGAGCTCAAACCTGTCCTCAGGTGGAGCTCCCTGCTGAGGCCGCGAGAGCCTGGGACGAGCTGCAGCTCTGCTCCTGGAGGAAGGAGGCCCAGGCGTCGCGCAGTGGTAGCAGGAAAGGGGAATGGAGTTTTAGGGAGGCGGCGCGGGGGGCACGAACGGGTGCCGTGTCCCCGGCGCCAGTGCCCACGGGCTCCCCCACCACAGGGGCTCTTAACTCTCCCCCTGCGCCGGCCAGCAGCCACTGCCAGCCCCGTTGCCTGAACGAGCTGTGTGCTCAGGAACGGAGCAGCTTGCCCAGACCCGGCCTCCTCCCCGAGCCTCTCCGCACGTCCCCGGCCCGTGCACAGCTGCCCAGCTCCAGCCCTCCCCTCCTCTTTAACCTGCCTGCACTCATTCCTCTCTGTGGTTTTGTGTGCAACCCAAAGCCGTTCTGCTTTTCCTCATCTCTGTCACGGCGCCGTGTTGGCAGTGCTCGGGGCTCTCTGCACGCAGCCGTTCTCAGCCTCAGCAGTCCGGGCGCTGCTTTTTGCCTGGACTGGCCAGAGCAGCACCTGAACGGCTGGCTCACGAGCTGCAAGTATTGCTCCGTTTTCGGAAGGATGCTCAGGGTTTTGGCATGACTTTCATTCCATAATTTTATGAGTATACATACATGGGGAGTAATTCCAGAGTAGCTGCCAAGGTTTTATTTTGCAGAGCTCTTGCGATGCGCAGCGCTTGTGCAGGCAGGTGCCTTCCTGTCCGTGCTCCACGTTCGCAGGCCGCCCTCTGCGTCGGGTGCCTTCCAGCTTCCATCTCCCTTCCATTCCTGCGTGCAGCCGGCACCTCCGGCCGGATGCGGCACCGCGGCCGCCCCGAGCCCTGCGCGGCAGGGACCCCGGCGCAGCCCCGGCTCCGCGGGCCCTGCTCTGAGCAGGGCTGCCCCACGCGGCTGTGCCAAGGCCTCCCGCGTGGTTCAGCCCGGGGGACACAGCAGCCTCGTCCCCTCCGCACCGTGCGCGCTGAAACTGGTGGCCTCGGACAGCTTTTCTCCCCATCTTTCTGCAGGGTTTGTTAGTGCTCGTGTGCTGCTCTCAGTGCTATGGGTTCTTCTTACTCTGCCATATTTACGCTGCGTTAAGGAAGAGCAACAGTAGAGCTGGTTAAGTGCTTTTGTTGGAGAGCCTTTGAATGAGTGGGACACAGAAGGCAGAGCTCTGTGAGGTCCCGCTCTGCCCCTTACCCATAGTGGTGGTTTGTGCCTCGCACATTCCCCTCCCCACAGATCTGTGTTTCCAGGTGGTGGTTTCTGTACGGACACTAATGTACCCGGGAGAGGCTGTGTGAATCGAGGCGGGTGTTTTCGCCACACCTGCTGTCAGAGCAGCGCCAGGGCCACCTCCGCTGTGCCACGTCAGGAGAGATGCTGCAACCTGTGCTGGGGACCTCCCGCTGCTCTTGGTTTTTGCATGGAGTGTGCTCAGGGCTTGCAGAGATGGGGCACTGTAAAGCTCTGAGAGGTGTAGATACCTCCTGTCAGCTCTTGCACTGAATGTCCTGATGGAGAAGAAAAGCTGCGTAGTGTGCAACAGTGTGCATAGCTTCCTTATCTGCTGCTTTACACTCCCTTATATCCAGCAGTTTCTCCTTCTCCCTGATGAGCTGCTGCTGCTTCTCCGTGCTGCTGGCCTTGGCGCTGGCCTCCCCGTGTCCTGATTTCAGGAGGTCTGAAGTGAAGGGGCTGATGCTCCCGCTCTATTCTGCAACTCTTGAAAGTGCTTCTCTCATTTTGGACCTTGCAAATAAGGCAACTATGTGTGTTTGTAAGCACTGTTTGGAAGGGAGATGAGTTGCAGGAATGGTCTTTAAAGGATCATCTAAACAGCAGCTTTTAGGTTGTGTTTTCCTGTATCAGTGCCTTGTAACCCAAAGTGCCAAGCAGAACACCTCTCCACGCAGCATATTCAGCCGTTTCTTGCCCTCCATTGGCTCCTGTGTTGTGCTACAGCTCTTCCTCTCCGGCCATAATCTTCCTGTAGCTTCAGGTCACCACTGAATGTGTGAATTCCAGTAATGCTGCAGCCTTACGGGAGCGCTTCATAAATAACAAGGTGCAGGGGGGCGAGCAGTGGATGAGGCGGCACCGCGGCAGCCCAGCGAGCCCCGGCCCGTCTCGCTGAGGGCATTTGCAGCTTCTCCAGGTCACGTTTCCTGGCTCTCCTCTTCCTAAGCCCTGGAGCTAAATGCTGCCTTGAGCCCCGGGGGGAAATGGATATGGTTGGTTAACACTTCTAAAATGCTTTCAAAGCTGAAAGAAAAGGCTGTTATAATGGCTCTGTCGTGCAAGGTTCTGCTGATGCTACAAAGAGTGTTTATTTGTTTTGTGAATCCTGTGCTTATTATTAATTAGCGTTGCGTTAAAGCCCAGGAAAGCATCAGTTATGTGCCAGAATCTGCTCTGCTCTTGCCTCCTTCTTGTCTCCCTCCCTCCGACTCTCTCCCTGTCCTCTCGTGTCTCATGCTTTTGTTGCAGGCTCACCAGGGCAGGAGGTGTTGAGGAGAAAACACTCTGAAGCTGTGAGGCCCTTAGGGAGGAGAGGGCCAGACGTGGGCACAAGAGGGGCTGCTCTGTAGCCAGGGCGCGCGGGGAGCGTGAAGGGGCTGCGTGTGTTCAGCCCTGCGCAGCAGGCCAGGCCGGGGAGCCTCTTTCAGAGGGCTCGGAGGGCCTGAGGATGATCCTCACCATGCCTCTCTGTGCAAGCGTGCTTGTTACACCACAGCCCTGCTTTATTCTTGCTTGAACAGGGTGAGAAAGTAGCCTGCATCCTTCGAGGGATGCTCTTGAGTCACGTTAAAGCTCACATTTAAACTGCATTAAAAAAAAAAAAAAAAAAAAAAAAAGACTTTTTTCAGGTAAGTAGCATATGCAATCAGTCAGAATGTCCTAGAATCACAGAAACAAGCAATTTGCTTTGGGGCGTAAACAGCACAGACATTGCAGTATTGTTTAGGAGAGCCCCTGGGCACTGAGCATACTGAGAATTGGATTATTCTCCTTGTGGCCAGCTAAGAAAATTGCAAAAGGAAGCAGAATCCTTGGACAGAGTCCTCGGGAAAAGTAAATTTTGGGGCGAGTTAAACCAATTTTTAATATTGAAAGTATTGTCCTGAAAAGACTTTGAGTTTGGAGCCAGATTTTAACTGCTGTAAGTTGGCAAAGCTCCGCTTGCCTAGGCGGAACGGAAACGGCCTGCACGGCTGAAACTGCAGGTTACGACACTGACTGTCCCTTTCTTTCCCTGTTACCTTTACGTGTAAGAAAGAGATATTTAGACACAGTCTTGTGGATGTGCAAGCATCTTATTTCTGCATTTATTCTGTATTTCTCTGCAGATATGTTGGCGAGCTGATATCTGACTCCGAGGCAGATGTCCGTGAAGAGGACTCCTACCTCTTCGACCTCGACAACAAGGTACGGTAGCTGAGGGTGCCTGGTTAAAAAACTGTGGCCTTGCAGCTCCACAAGAGCAGGGAGAATATTTGCCTCCGTTTTGATGTGCAGCACGATCTGAAAATTTGCAAGGAGGAGGACTGTTTCTTAGCTGCCTTTTATTCAAAATGGAAAGAATTTGAGGCTGGGGGATTGTTAAAATAGCAAAGTCCGCCGGTGTTTGGCCACTGTGTTGCAACCTGCCCGCAACGGTTTCCATCGCAGGGACCTCCTCTCTCAAAACCACTTGAGCATCTTGGGTTCAGCTTTTGATATTCAGGTGTGTGTGTGTGTAGAAGAATGCAGGTTTGCAGCTGCCTTGATTGGCAGCTTTGTAATTCTTCAGAAGATGAATGAGCTCAAAGAGCGGAAAAAAAAGCTTCACCTATGAAGGGATCTGTTAGATACCCAGGCAGGGACATGAAGCGTGTTCTGCTGCTGGTTGTCCAACAGTGTCCTGCAGAGAGCTTCCCCGTGGCAGAAATCCTGATTGAAGAGAGCAGTCTGAAGCTTTTAAGTAAGATAATTACTTTAGACTTGGGAAAAAAGGTGAGCAGAGGACTTGGAGTGGGGTGGCTTCCAAGAGGAGTTTTAGCCAGTTTTTGTGTGTCAGCTTAGCAACAGAATTTGTGAAAAATTTGTTAAAAAAAGGGATACATGCTTTCAGCCACCGGAGAAAAGCCGCAGTGGAGAGTCTTGTAGTCAGTCTGAAAACAGAGGGTTTGAAATGTAATCAGCAGTTCAAATAGTTTGTGTCAGGATTGTGGCATTTCCAACTGGTCGCAGCTCTCTAACCAGGGTCTAGGGGAGTCATGCAGGCTGAGAGCTGCTCAGACGTTTGCACGAGGAAGAGTCAGAGTCCCAAGCTACGTGGTAACTTTTGCTTAAGGAGCACTTCTTTGTACAGTGACTGCTGGCCACCGTGGCTACAGTGAGTCACCGTGGGCCAGCAGGCCAGTGAACACAGCATTTGGAAGTATTTTCTTAATCCATTGGGTATTGGTGTATCGAGGTCTTGTTGACTTCTCAAGAGTAGATGTTGGTTGCCCATCTCCTGCAATTTTCTGTAAGGGCTAAAAGATGAAGTCCTCTTCGGGTGTCCCTTACTGCCCTGGACTGGCGTGCCTTTTAACGGCCCCTGCCCTGGTGCGGTCGGGGAGCACTGCCGGCCCTCCTGTGTTCCCACTAGCCCTGCCTGGCTGTGAGAGCCAGCAGAGAGTCACGGATGGACCGGGAGCGCTGGGCAGCCTGGGTCATGAAGGCCATTTAAAAGCATAATGTCCCTTCTCTTCAAGCACTGAAGTTTTCAGGTGGCAAAGGTGAGAGCAACCACCTCCCGTACAGGCCTGCTACAGAGCCCTTCTGCTTCTGTTCTCTTGAGAAGGAGCCTCATGTCAGCCCGGAGCAGCCTCTCAAGTGCTGCTCTTCCTCCCTCTCAAGTGCTGCTCTTCCTCCCCGCTTGCCACAGTGCGACTCGGATCTTGCTGAGATCCTCGTAGCGAGGTGGGAAGCAGGTTGCTTTGGGAATGGGCCCCTCGGCAGCCCGTGTTGGAGTGCCGGCTCCCTTCCTGAGCAGCACCTGGGTCTCAGCGCCGGCGGGAGCGCATCTTCGTAGCTGGTCACCAGATACAGTGGTGGGTGATGCTGTCTGCACGCAGGAAGGTGGCAGCTCCATGGATGGAAGTGAGGGGGTGATCAGAATGACTTGCCATTAAAATCAGAGCCTCTAGCAGTCGGGTGTGGTGTGGGCCCGTGTGGATGACACCTCCCCCAGGCAGCGGGAGATGTGTCCCTGGGCTCCCGTACCACTCGGATGGGACAATCTGGCACGGCTCATCCATTAAAGATTGCGAGGTGCTTGCCCAAAAGGGAATGTGAGCACTGCTAATGGATCCTTTTGCTTTTGGCCTCTCTGCAACTGAAATTAGTTTCTGTAATTAAAGTCTCTGCTTTGCACAGTCATTCTCTGCTGGAATAAAAAAGCCCTGAGGGGGTTTCTTTTATTTTCAAGGAAAACAAAATATTGCTGCTGTCGGAGCACTTTAGAAAGGGAATTTCTGTGTTCTCACTTTCACTTTTATCTGCAGAAAGCCGTGTTTTCTCCAGGCTCTGGCTTTGTGTTTCCTAGCTGTCATGTCCAATTAGGAGGGCCGAGCAGCTGCCGGTGGTGCTATCCGGTGGCTCTGGCCCGCACTGCTCGTCTGTGTGAACGGAGACCCCGCACCGGCCGCGGGTGTTAGCAGAGCGGGCCACGGAGAGCTCACATGCCAGCTAACGACAGGAGCCTTTCCAAAGGGGTTAGGGCTTGTGGGGGCACGGTGCAGGCTGCAAACAAACCACATTTTGGGGTACAGTTTAGTATAAACATGTATGTGTCTTTTAAGCTTGCCCTATTTGTCATCTTCTTGAAGCTGTCTGGAGTACTGGTAGGATGACCTGTCACTTGGCTCGTTTTTAAACATACAGCAGCAGTAATACTGAAAACAAGTTCATGTAACAGAACGTTTGATATTCCTCCCTATAGGATGGAGAGGTGTACTGCATAGATGCTCGTTTCTATGGCAACATCAGCCGCTTTATAAACCACCTCTGTGAGCCAAACCTCATCCCGGTGCGGGTCTTCATGTCGCACCAGGACCTGCGCTTTCCCAGGATCGCCTTCTTCAGCACGAGGCACATAGAAGCCGGAGAGGAAATCGGGTAGGTGCTGCCCGGGCTGCCCTCCCCGCGGGCCTGGCCGCCTGGGGAAGCCGGTGGGGGAAGCGGCCCTTCCGAAGGCCATGGCCGAGCCGCCTCGGGCCGAGCGCGCGGCCACATGCGCTGCTCCTGCTGCTGCTGCTGCTGCTACTGTGGCTGCTCACACCAGTGGCTCTGCAGGAGCCGGTGGGCACGGGACCGTCTCTCCTGGGTGTCCCACTGCTTCCTGCCGCTGGGGCCTGGAAGCGCTATGCAAAGCAGTAGGGAGTAGACTGCCACCCGTGGGAGATGCTGGGGCTGCCCATTTGGCCAGGCAAACCCGCAGCAGCAGTCATGGGCTCAGCGCTGCTGTCGCTGTCCTCCCTCATGGCAGAAGGAGCAGAGTGCTGTCCAATTCCTGAGCAGCAGAGCTGCTCGTGGCCTTGCGGAGTTGTAAATGGGGACCTGGGGACATGAGGCCTTTGGGGACCGCTGCTCTCTGTGCTATGGAGCTGCACTGAGCTAGTGCAGAAGCCCTTAAGGTACCCTCCTGCTCAGAGAAAAATGACTAGTTGTATTGCTGGTTATGTTCTATTCCAGTCCCCCACGGCCCTTTTTTTTTTTTATTTGTGACATTTACTATTTTTACCTCCCTCCCCCAAGCTTTTCTGAAACAGCCCGAAGTTGGGAGTGCAGAAGCTACAGCCCCCATCAACGCAGGAGCTGTAGCACTGGCTGCTGTTGGGCACAGGCTGCATCACCCCTGAGCGCTGCCGCTTGGCAGAGCCCGGTCGGGGGCGGCCTCCTCGTTGCAGCGGGGGAGGCCGGGGGGAGGCTGTCCCTGCGGAGGCCGCGTCCGGCTCAGCTGGGATGCAGCACAGAGCCGGTGCAGCCCGTGCCGGCACTGACCTGGCTCCCGGAGCCCTGCCGCCGCTGCAGCCTCCGCGCGACCTCGCCTGCCTCTGGCCCCTCTTGCTGCTGTCCCCGGCAGGCTGCTCGTCGCACTGTCCCGCCATGGAGGCTGCAGGCAGAGGTGTCCCTGCTGTGCAGGGGGCCAGGGCTGCAGGTTGGGGTTGCACCTTTGCTGAACACGGCATGGAAAAGAAATGCTCCGTTCCCTCCAACCTGCTGGTTTTGTTAAGAGGGCAGATCCCTCTGGTGATGGTCTCTCCATGCGTGGGGAGCTGCACATGTGATTGCCCTGGGTTTCATTTCCCAGATCCATGGGCACGTTTTAAGATCCAGACCTTGTTTTCCCAAAGGGCCTGGCTCAGGGGCTGAATTTCCCTTTCTTTAGTTCTCCTCTGATATTTTTTTCCCCAGTTTTTTCTGTGTTCATGGCTAGGAAGCGCTGTGGTTTGGTAGAGAGGCTCTTGCTCAGCTCTGCTGCCTGTGAATGGGGCTGGGCTTGGATGACTTCATTGTCCAGTGTTGGACTTGAAACAGCAAATAAAATCAGAGTAGACTTGGCCCTAGGTGGACCTGAACGGCCTGATGGAGAAAAGGGGACCTTAGCGAGGGGCCCAGGCTGCCTGCACCCCAATTTCCAACTCTCAAACCTGTTCATCGTACAGAGGGACCAAAGGTCAGATTCTCCTGGCCTGTTGGGCCCTCTCCCTCTGTGTACCAGGCAGTGTCCCCCGCATCCCAGGAGCGCTTTCTAGGAAGGGCCACATTGCCAGCACACTCCAGCGCCAGGCTCCGGGTGCTGGTGTGTGCTGATCTGTCCTGCTCGAGCCTCTTCCTCCCCGTGACCGCCTGTTTCTGTCTCTCTTGCAGCTTTGACTACGGAGACAGGTTCTGGGACATCAAAGGCAAATACTTCAGCTGTCAGTGCGGTTCACCCAAGTGCAAACACTCGAGCTCAGCGCTGGCCCAGCGGCAGGCGAGCACCTCGTCCCAGGACACACAGGAAAACGGGCTCCCCGACACCAGCTCTGCCACGGCAGCCGGCCCCTTTTGAGGCTCTGCTCCCCAGAGACTGACTTGTTTTAACCCTATAGATTCACATACTGTCTGAATTTCCATTTAAAGAGAAAACCCGCTCAAGGAAAGCCAAGGGTTCGTGACACTTAGGGCTGTGCCACCGACTGTTACTTGAGGAATAAGTAAAAGCAAATCCCGCCTCCGTGACGTTGTCCTCCCCTCCCCGGTCCTGGAAAGCTGCTGGTTTTTACAGTGCATGTGGAGGGGCGGCCGCACGAGCTGCCCTGGCCTCCGTCTCTTAATGTGCTGAGTGTTGTCAGAGCCGAGGGAGAGCTGCCCGTCCTCCTCCGATGCTGTTAATTGAATGGATCGCTCACGCCAAGTCATCTCCCGTTCACTTGTAATAAACTTTGAATACTTGATGGGACTTTCTTTCTAAAAGCCGCGGGGAAGCGGGGAAGGGACGAGGGAGGTGCAGGCGCTTTGGCTTTCTGGCACAGCCCTTGGGGCAGGTTCTGCTGGTTGGTTTTGTTGGTTTGGTTTTTTCTTTTTTTTCTCCCCCCAAAGCCGTGACTTTCTCCCCGGTCTCACAGGACCTTGCGGCCTGGTCTGTCCCTCTCCTGTCAGTAGGAGCTAGAGGACGTGTCCAACGGATGCCTCTCGCTTACCAAACCCACCGACTTGCTCTTCTTTTGCTCTTCTAAGGAGAAGAAATCCACAATACTTAAATTCCTTTGGTCCTAACCTGTCTCCCGCACGGACCAGAGCCTCTTTCCCCAAGACCCTCTTCCCTTCCAGGCTTTCTCCGTTAAAAACCAGCTCTCGTCCGCGCCTCTTGGCCGTGTTACTCTTTCAGTGTTCGTTTCATCAGTGGAAGGATTTACCTCTGCTACCACATTAGCAGTTTTAGAGAGGGAAGGTTGAAGGGGATTGTACAAGACACTAACTTCATAAGAGAATCAGTTTTCTTTTTAAAAAAAATAAAGTGAATGATATATATATTATAGAGAACCTCGACTCACGTCTGCCGGCTGAGGCAAACAGCAGCCAGGACATGTCACAGCGAGAAGATCCCAGATGCCACCAGCTCATCTGTTCCCATCACTTTTCTCAACGCTGGGCACCTTCGATTAATTTTTAAGCCACACGCTATGAGGTTTAAATAAACTGATTTATTTTTTACCATTACTGAAACATTGGGGACTAGCATTAAAGCAAACAACAAGATTTAAAAAAAAAAAAAAAAAGGCAAAACGACAACAGAAAAGAAACCACAAAACAAAAACGGTGCTGATTCTGGTGTGATTTTTTGCTCACCACGTGAATATAAACTATCAATTGTATAAAAAGAACAAAGTGATTTTAGTATAAAATGCAGGAAAAAAAACACAAAACTTTTTTTAAATTGTTAGTATTGTAGTGTGAATAAATTTGCCATCACCTTTTGTGTGATGGCTGGGCAGGTCATTATCTTAATTTTTTTTTTTTGCATATATCTTTAAATACTGTAATTAGTGCAGTAACAGGTTTTTTTTGTTCATCTCTTCTAGAACATTCATAATGCCGTCATGTTTATTATTATTATTTTTTTTCTGTTAATGTTTTTGACAGTTTTAAAGGAGCATTCTTTTGGCTCTGATCATTTTCTTGTTCTGTTTTCAATGAAATCAATAAAAAAAAAAGTGCTTTAAACCGACTTGGGCCCTCGTTTGTGGGCGGCGGTGGCAGCTCCCCGGGCGCGAGGTAGGAGGATTCACCCAGTGCAGTGGTTTAGTAGGAGATGTGTGTTAGGAGTTTATTATCTTTAGGTTTCAGATGAAGATTAAGAACAATTGAAATGGGAATATGTGCAAGTGGCTGGGACGCAGCCCACCTGTGTTGCCTTGGGGCTGCTTTGGGGGTTTTTATGCATTTTGTGTGGTTTTTGCTAACGGAAGGTGGGGCTGGGTTAGCGGGGCCCTCACGACCCTGCACTCGCCAAGGGGCTTCGGGGCCGCCGGCTACACCGAGAGGCCTCGGGGCAGCTCCTGCCCAGAGGCTGCTCCTGTTCCCCATGTAATAAATAGATAACAAAAGTAAGGGAGGAATGGGGAGGAAGGTGCCAGACTCTGCTCTACGATGTGGACACGATGACCCCGGCCGGAGCTGCTGTGGCGGACATGGAGCTGCCTCCATGATGGCCACGTTTCCCCTGGGCGCTGACCAAGGCGCCGGCGCCTCGGGTGGGCACTGGGGTTCTGCCCAGGACCACCGGCACGAGGGAGGGCTGTGAGCGGCCAGGTGGCCTTGGGGCCCTTCGGGGCTGCCTTGGGGCTGGCTCTGAGGCCGGGCGGGCGCCAGGGGCTCTGCCCGCGGCCAGCGCGGCCTGAGGAGACTGGGCGCCATGAGCCCCTCTGTCAACAATAACCAACGTGGGGAAAATAATCGGCGCTCTGAGTCACTGGCGGTCAATGGCTTGTAAAAATACGGACGAGCGGTGGCAACGGCGCGGCTCGAGCGCAGCGGGGCAGGCCGAGCGGGAGGCGCTGGGACGGGCTCGGCTGGCGCCGAGGGGCCCGTGGGTGCCTTGGCACTGGGGAGAGGTGGCCCCGACACCCCCTTGCTTGGGATGTCAGGTTTTCAGGTCAGCGCAGAAACCGGCTGTGATTTTAATAGGAATTTTCCCTGAACCGGATCAAAAAGCCTCCAGCGCCGCGCTGGATGAGCCGGGGTGGCGGCGGCCTTGCTGCACATGTGTGTTTCCCAATCAGGTAAATTAATTAGAGGCTCGTGGAGGGCCAGACTGAGCCCAGCCGGAGCAGAGGTGCCGAAAGGCTCCACCAAGGGCCCAGGGCGACGACGTTTGGCCCCAGCGGCTGCTCCAATGGAGCCACTTGACTGCTGCTGGGATACGCTGCTCCTGCAAGGGGGAAGAACCTTTGCTCCCACCAACTGGTCCAAACCCAAGAGCTTTCTCCAGAATAGATGCTTTTTCCTTTTCTTTTTTTCTAGTATAAATTTGAAAATGACTCTTTTTGGTTAGTGCTCTGAGTGTCGCAACCTGCCGTCAACCGTCGTGGGGGGAGGTATCCAAGGGCTGGAGCTGCCCCAACCCAGCGCGACCCGTTGGGGACCGTGCTGGGTGCCAGGGTTTGGTGCTGGATGTGAAGGAGCTGAGGATGGAGCAGGGTAGGGACAAGAAGCAGGATGTCCTGCCGTGGGCAGTGCCGTGTCCACAGTGCACATGCCGGGGAGGTGGATAACGCTGAATAACCCTGTTGTGTCCTGCTGAAGGAGATGCTACTTTCCTCGTGCGCACAGGACATCAGCCTTCTCCATCACTCCTTCTCCAGGACAGCTGCCCTTCTTCCTGCGCACGGCCGCCCCTGCGCCCCGCAGCGTCACAGGAGACCCGCAGGGGAGCAGATCTTCCCTAGAGCTGCTGGGAGCAGATCCCAGCTCCTCTCCCTGGGCTCTCAACTAGCAAGCACTGGCAAATCCACCCCAAAGGGCAGCTCTGGTTGCTGCTCCAGCCTGGGTGCAGATGGAGACGGGCAAGGGGGCCCTGAGAGGTGCTCGGACATTGCAAAGCTGCGGCTCCATCGCTTGAAACTCTTCCAGGTCCTGGAAGGTTTGGGGGGTTATTGAAGACAGACACGGTGCTGGTCTCACCACAGAGCGAGTCACCACGTTCAGCTGACCTGACGCCCCGCAGACTGTAAAACCATCTCAAAATACGGGTGCTCACCTGGCTTTTCCACCCCACAGGCTCTGTGCAAGCCAGTGATGGCCTCTCAGGCTGAACGACGAGCAGGGGTGATGACGTCCGAGCGCGGCAGGGGACAGCAGTGGGACAGGAAGGCTCAGGGTCCACCGCACTCCTCGCTCCTCCAGCGCCGGCAGGAGCATTAGTTATCATCTTGCTGATGGCGCAGGGTACGGCGTGGTTTGCTCAAAGGGCCCTGCTATCACTCCTTTAATTTCCTCTTTGGGGATACATCTGTGTTAAGAGGAAAGATGAACCGTAATGGGTGGCAGGGAAAGGGCTTTCATGTCCTGGCTCGGTTATGGAAGCCCTGTGCGAGCCACAGGCTGAAATCCCTGTGTCCCAGGGACATCTTCTTCCCTTCTGGTTTCTTTGCTGGCACTGGGCTAAATTTTGCTAGCGTGTGATACCAGAGTGGCCCTATTTATTTTTACTGTTTTCTTAAGTTTTCTTGTTGTAGAATCCGGGGGTGCTGGGCGATTTTTAGCCATAATACCTTAAATGAAGGAAGGGCTTTTGCCATAAGATGCAGACCTGGTCAACACAGGGGCCTTTGGGACGGCTTACAGACGATGTTTGTCAGAATGCAAACAATATTCAAACTGTTAAATATTCCTTTTTTTTTTTTTTTTTTCTTGGAACCCTGAACTTTCCCCACTGATGCTGCAATGAATCCCCCTCTTCTCCTTGGGTGTGAAGGTGAAGCCTCTTCCATTTGCGACCATGCCGGGGGACAACGGGCTGCAAGGCTCAAAGGTGATGGTGCAACGAAGGAGGCGGCTGGCGACGCGGGTCCTTGTGCGGGCGCCCGGGTGCTGCCGCTGCCTCCCCCTCACTCCCGGGGACAGCCGCAGCAGGAACAGCCGCTCGGGAAGAGCAAACGCTGCTCTGCTCCGCGTCGCCTGCGAGCGCAGGGGAAATGACTCCGCGTTAATCGCAGGCGGAGGTTGAACGAGGTCAGTCCGGAGCCTGAGCCTTCTCGCCGGGCTCCTGCCTTTCAGTTTCTGTTTATGGACACGGGAGAGGTTTACAAGGCCTCAGCAAACGGGGCTGGCGCTGTGCAGCGGCAGGGCCTGTGGGCGGCCGCGCTGCCATCCCTAGCCCCAGCTCTGCCGCTGGGACAGGGCGAGGATGGTGTTTGAGGGGCGAGGAGGCCTCACTGCGCGCGGGCTCATGGTGTTTGAGGGGCGAGGAGGCCTCGCTGCGCGCGGGCTCATGGTGTTTGAGGGGCGAGGAGGCCTCGCTGTGCATGGGCTCATGGTGTTTGAGGAGGTGGCACCCGGCAGCCCCAGCCGTGACGCAGCCGCACTCTGCAAATAGCAACCAGTGCCGGGCGCCCTGTGCAACCTGCTTGTGTGTCCCGTGGCAAGCTGCTCGTGCGTCCTGTACCCAGCCTGGGCAGTCCTGGCTCTTTGCCTGCCCTTTCCCGACACCCAGGAGGGTGGCAGACACCAAGGCCTTCCCTCGCAGACCTGCTGGGAGCAGAGCATCCCCCTGCTCGTGTCCCCCTACCTGCGTCCCCCTGCCCGTGTCCCCCGCGGGGCTGCTCAGGCCGCTACAGAGCAATCGCAGCCTGGACTGGCTCCGTGGCCGCAGCCGCCTCCCCGGCTCCCCCGTGGGAGCAGAGCGAGCCAAGCCCTTGTGTAAATACTTGGAGTTCTGCTGCCTGTAAAAATGACAGGAGATTATGTTGTGCAAAGGGCTGGCTCTTTTAGGATGGGTGCAGTTGCCAACTTGCCTGGCTGCAAAAGTCTTTGTTGCTGCTGCAGGAATGGAAAGCATTAGACGTGTGGGTGCTCTGAGCCCGGCTGCCCACTGGGGTCAGGAAAGGTGTAAAATGCCTCTAAACCCGGGCACAGGTGGGGTGCATTTGGGGCTCGGTTTGTTGGGAGGACGTGGTTGGAGAGGGACCTGGAAACCTGAGGCAGAGAGCGGGAAGCAGCAGCTGCTCCCCCGGTGCCTCCAGGGCGGCCCAGGTTTAAAGGGATGTGTTCGTCCGTGGCCCATGATGAGCTTAGAGAAGTCAGCAATCCTTATTCAAAGAAATAAAGCATCATGCAAGAAATCACAGAGGTATTTTTCTTCCTTTTTCAGAAAACATAGTGGCAATGAAATAGATAATTAAAGTAGATAATAAAAGCCTTCTGTGGGGCTCATGGATCTCGTGCCAGATAACGTATAAAGCCCCAAAACTGCAGTGCTAAGGGGGGCAGAAAATATCCACCTGAGCAAGAGCAATTAATGCACTTGGCTCTGTCTTTGCTGTGCTCAGTAGATATAATTCTGAGCAGCAAATAAGCTTTACCCGGGCATAATAAGACAAATATCCTTCTCTTCTGCCTCCGCTGGGAAGAGAATTTCTCTTTAGCTGTGCAGCTGTTGGAGAAAAATAGCTGGAATAAATTGCTCAGGAGTTTGTGAACAGCAAATACGGCCTGAAACATTAGCAAAATCACTGATAAAAATGAGTGAAAGAGCTTGGGAGAGAATATTCTCATTTATCTCCTGGATATCTCCTAAAGACAGACCTGTGGTGGAGCGCGGTTTGGGGAGCGGGCAGCTCTCGGTGCGGGGCCCGTTTCACCTGTCCCATCTCAGTCCGGCAGAGGCGGCCCGCACCTCCATGGGAAGGGAAGGAGCTGGAGCCGGCGGCTCGTGGCCTCATGCGGGTACCTGCTCCCCAGCATCGGCGCCCAGGGAGAGCCTGCGTTTGGAGCGGGCAGGTGTCGAGCCCCTGGCTGCTAAACGGGAAGCCAAAGGGAGGCCAAGGAGCTTTCTGCCTAAGACATCCCTGCATTTTGTTTCGGTGTAACGTCCGTCTTGAACTCAAACGGGACCGAACAGCAGCTGAGAGTGAAGACTGTGCCCTGCTCCGCACAGAGCCCTGCGCTTTCCCAGGCCCCAGACGCAGGGTTTGTGGGTGGGAAGCAGCTTGTCCATTTTAAAGAGTCGTGCGGCTCTTCCCATCCATCCCCGTCAACGACCAGGACGTCTTCTCAGCACAAGTAAGGTATTTCTTTGGCTTCATTCCCTAGCAGTAAAATGGGATCAAAACTGGTCTCAGGGGTCCTACAGCTTTTGGAAATCTCGTTCTCTCTGTATAAAGAAAGGTAAAATGAAGAAATCAGGAATTGGGGCAAGACTGCAAAGATATTGGAGAGCATAACTAAGAGTCTGGTGAAACAGTGGTTCTTAAGCGGACTGGGATAGTTCTGTAACATGAACCTTGAAAAAATACTTGTTTGTTTGGGCAGATATGTATTTTAATTTACTTTTGTTTCCCACAGAAGCGCCTCTATCACCACTCCCACCCCTCGGGGCCTGCCAGAATCCCGCATCCCGCGCTCGAGACCATGATTTTCCCCGTGAGGATTTGCAGAGGAGCCTGCAGCGTCGAGCACCTCCCAGCACTGCGGCCTCCCGCCAGGGATCCCGCAGCAGCTAATGCAGTGTTGCTGCTGCAGACCAGCAAACCTCCACACATACACACACACACACACATACATGCAACGAGCTCTGCCTTAGGGCATGGTGTTTTAGCCGCTCTTGCCTGCACCGTGTCGGATTTATGCAGATTGATGCTTTCTGCAAGGGCTGCCTTCCCAAGGGCTTGGAAGGCACCCATGGCAGCGCTGTCCCTGCGAGCTGGGTGCTGTGAGCACTGGGTGCTGGCGCTTCAGCTCGGTTTCCTGAAGAACGCTTGCCAGGCTGATCAGCCTCGCAGGGATGAGCTATTCACTGCCTCTCTGTTCAGCCTGACTGTGCACCGACACCTTCCTTTGGAGGAAAAATACCCTGCCTTGTTCTGAATGAAAGCTCAGCCAGGTTGAGAAAAACTCTAGAATTCACTTACAGAATTTATCCAAAGCCAAGCTCTAATTTTACTGTGCTCTGAGCACCCAGCTTCTTTAAGCAGAGTGCCAGAACGCCAGATGATAGGTGCAGGAGTTGGTTAGGGAGATGTGCATGGGCAGGGGTGCGCTGTCCTGCGCTTGTGCCTGCCCTCAGAACTCGCCCTCCTGCGGGGAAGCCGCTGGAACACAGGGCCGCAGTGTGAAGGGAGGAATGGGGGGTTCTGCATTCCTTTAGAAATGCAGTAGTGGAAGATTCAGCCAGTGCCCAAGGAGCTGGAAGCGGCTGCGGCATTGCCGGGGAGAAGGGAGCATCGTGTCGGCACGGCCCAGGCCTGCGCCTGCAGCGCCGTGCGTGGCGACGGGAAGAGATAAAAGCAGCTCGGCGGCTCTGGGGACCAGGCCTGACCTGGATCTGCCTGCGCGCCACTCGCTGGCTGCAGGAAGCGCGAGGCGGGGGCGGCTCCGCAGCGCGGGGCGAGAGCCTGGCACGCAGCCGGGCGGCGAGGGGCTGCCGGCCCTGGCGTGCGGCCGCGGGGCTGGGGACAGCGCGGCCGCCCGCTGTGCCCCCCGCTCCCCACACAAACACAGGCAGCCCCTCGCCCTCAGCAGAGCCCCTTGGTGCTCCATGGAAGCTGCTCTGCCCAGACGTTGCTTTTAGGGCCGTGTTTTGCTCAGGCTCGGAGAGGAGGAGGTGAAAGGGTGACAAAGCAGAGAGGCTTCACGTGGGACTTGGAGATCCTGGTGTGAAGGGGCAAGTGGGGGCAGATGAACCCATCTCTTGCCCCAGATACGGTCCTGTCCTACCCTGCTGCTCTGTGCCACTGCTAGCACAAAGGGCTGGAGGCCACTGTGCGGCCCATCCAGCGTGCGGGAGAGCGAAGGGCCCTTTCAGTTAAAAGCTAAGTTAAATAACGTGGCGAGATGAGAGAGGAAGCAGGTGAGACCGCGGCCCAGGGAGCCCGGGCCTGAGCAGGGAGGCAGCCGGGCGCTGCCCACGCCGTGCCCGCAGCTTTGGGGCACGCAGTGCTGCCCGGCCCCGTGCGCGGTGCCCGTGCCGCCTGTCGGGGTTTGGGCAGCCGCGGGGTGGAAGGGCTGCTCTGCCGAGCCGAGTGCCCGGCTCCAAGGGCACCAGGCCATATGAGATCAAGCAGTGTTGTTTCCCCCAGCGTGTTGCGGTGTCCTCATAATATTCCTCACGAATGGCACGCAGAAGAGGCAGACGAGCGCCCTGCGGTTCGACTGAGCGCTGCTTTCCCTGCCCTCGCAGCATATGAAGAGAGACGCAGCTGCCGGGAGGGGTCGGTGCCGATGGGAGGCTCCCCCACGGAGCCTCCTCCTGCTGAGGCTGCATCCTCCCCATGAGCTTAGCGCCGCTCCGGCCCCACGCGACCCCACCAGCCCCGCTCGCACCAGCACAGACCCTGCCGGCCCTGCTCGCACGGGCACCAGGCACCACGGAGCGGCTGGAGCTCCCTGGGGAGGCCAAGGGAGCCGGCCGGGGGCCCCAAAGCCGCCCCATCCCCAAGCCGTTGTGGTGGCACTTGGCCAGCCCTGAAATGGTTC
This sequence comes from Rhynchotus rufescens, assembly GCA_032273925.1. Classification (NCBI taxonomy): domain Eukaryota; kingdom Metazoa; phylum Chordata; class Aves; order Tinamiformes; family Tinamidae; genus Rhynchotus; species Rhynchotus rufescens. Next base: position 22,577 of record JAVCKT010003594.1, read on the forward strand.
ATTTCTCCGGAACGAGGGTTTTGCTGCCTATTGGAGTCTGTTAAAGGAATTCAATTTAGAAAACATTATGCCAGGGAGAGAAGGAGAAGGGCAAAACATTAAGACTAAATAATTTCAATTAACCATTCCAGACCTTTCTTGCTAATTCAGTTGAAATAAGTGCTGCCTGGTCTAGGGAGCTGCAGAGCCCAGAGCCTTTTGCAGCACCAGCTAATGCAGCTCGACCGACTTCCCCTGCTGAGCACTGCACCTAAGGGCTGGACAACGCTTTGATATTATTGAGTCTTATTACTGGAAGCAAAACAGAGAAAAAAAAAACTAGGCTGTGAAATAAAGCTCGGATGTGTTTTGTGCAGTCCGTTCTTGCTGCTGCTTTACCTGGCACATCTCCTCAAGCAAGTTCTTACATCAGCACAAATGCTCAACGTACTTTATTCTGCTTTGGAAAACAACCTAGATCTAAATGTGAACCTCTCTTAGATGTTTCAGAGATTGGCCATTGTCAGGAGTTATTAACCCTAGAAGAAATTATGGTCAGTGTTCACCTTATTGATCACTTGTTATTGATATTTTAAGTAGTTGCTCTTGGTATTAAGCGAAAAACAACCGTCAGGCAGTCTTCCTCAGCCAGCTGCTCTTCAGTACAATTCCTTGATTTTGACAACCAAAGTATTTACTCATGCTCAAGAGCTGAAAATTCCTGGAATTTCATCAAAAAAAAAATAATCAAATGTATGATGGTTTGAAAAACCATGACAGTCTGTAGAGCCCAGAGCCCAGTCTCCAGGCTTGTGCTTGTCTTTAACTGCATCATTTCCTTCCCACCTCTGCAACTTCTGTATGAAATGTCTTCTCCCAAATTCTCCACAAACTTTTGTTCCTTCAGTCTCCTTTCCTTGATGTCCTGAAGAAATGACAAGTTGAAAGAAGCTTCTTCTTTCTGTTCCCTTAATGTTTATGTGCTTGCCCTATTCACTCGTCTCAGTATAAGCCTTCCCTCCAGTTGTTTTCCCTTCTTGAGCAGCAGCTGAATTTTGATTATGAATTCCTTGGGTCCAAGACTGTGCTGCTGTCTCTGTTGGTGAGCTGCAGAGCACAGGAGTGCCTCAGTCCCGGTTACTAAAGCAAAGAGCCCTGGAGGACCCAATATACAGTCTCAGATCTCTTTCAGTGTCTTTTCTATCAATTTCTGTCCATGGAAACTGCTGGTTTTCTTCCTGTCCCGTCCTATGTAGCACCTTTTCAGCTCTATGGTCTTCTTTAACCTGGTGTTTGTTGCACTGTTTTCACTCCCGATGCTTTTTTCCTGTATCATCTTGTGAAAAAAACAACAAATTCTGATTTTCCTGCTCTCGCAGAAAACAGCAGCTCTCACGCAGCGTGACGTGACCTCGCGCTACTCTGACTCCACCGGGGCTGGGTGTTTAAGGGTCAACTGTTACCACCGATTTGCAAAGAGAAGATCCACACGTGGCATTTTCTTTAGGGATTTGGCTTGGCTAGATGCTTTTATCACTTAGTGCCTGTGTGAGCTCATGCAGGAGATGGGCATCGTTCTGTGCTGTGCGGAGTTTTCTTTCCTTCTCTGTCTCAAATGCAGCAGGATTCTTGGCACTTCCTTGTGCTTCTTTGCTCTGCTGGAGAGATGTGGGCTTGGAAGCTGCCAGGAAGGCTCCTTTTATGAGCACTTTAAAGCAAACATGAAACTGGTGCCTAAAGACTAGATGGGACTAATGAAGCTGTTTTATCTTTTCCGCTTGTACGTATACGGGGTAGGAGCAAGGGGAATCCTACGGAGTGTAGCAAACACATGTAGGGCAAAGCAGTTAATAGGATGAAAATGAAATCAGTACCCAAAACTTAATTAAGAAGATGTTTTTATGCACATCTCAGGAGATGCTGAACACTTGCTGGATTGAGGTCCCATGCAGACGGCGTCCTGTGGGCCTCTGACAGCTCGTGAGCCTTATTAAACCTTCCTGTGAGCTGTGCCTTCTGTAGGTAGGAGAGGACAACAAGCAAAGGAGTAAACCAGGCTACAGTTTGTTCACCCTCCAACTTTGGGAATCGCTGCTGTGAGCTGCATGGGTGTTTGGATTTGATCTGCACGCCCTGCCACCCCGATGTGTCCTGCAAGGCAATGGTCTCTGGTTTGCTTCCAAGCAAGGAGAGATTTTATAGGTCTCTAAGGTGGGATGAGGGGGGAACGGCGAGAGCGCCTGGCATTTCCCCTTCAGAGCAGCAGCTCCTTTGCTTTTATGCCACTTGCAAAATGAAATGAGCCTGTAGTGTTTATTTCTCAGTGAAGCAAAAAATGCGGCAGTTTCCCAGAACTAGTCTTTTATTAAGCCGTCTGAAACAGGAACTGTAAAGACCTCGATAAGCACAAATATTCTAAATGAACAGTCAACTAGGTTATTTGGTTATTGTTTATTATCGGATGTTTTAGGACTAAGGGAGACAACCAATTTTTGAATAAATGTGAGTTTCTGTCTGGAGTGGATAACGAGGCACTTGGAAAGGCTGGGAAAACGCCGTTTTGCCACGTGCCATTTCTCCCATCCTAACAATGAAGCAAGAACACTTTAAAGTGGGCAAAATATCTGTGCTCCTTTTGCACGTTCTCTCTTGCCAGAGAGTGTGAATAAGTCGGTCATAGCAAAGCTTCGTGGGCTGTATCGGGTTTGTTTTCTTGTGTCTTCTCTCCACCTGTGTCCTCTGGCGCTGTCGATACGTGAGAAGGAAGCCAGGCTTTTGTTAACACTCCACCAGGTTCTCCTTGCTCTCAAGAATGAGCTTTTCTGGAAGACCTGCTGCTCCCCTCTGCATGTTTGCGGGGCTGGGGCACCAACACCGGCGGCTACAGCCTCCTGCTCCACGCTGTGCTCCTCTCTCCGCCCTTCCCGAGAGAGTTGGCAGAGCCATCTGTGCTGTGACCAAGGAAGCTGTACCCATGCGATCAGGACCATCCTCAAGGTCATTCCAGGGATTATCCAGGCACTTGCTCCCTACAAAACCCTGACGCCCACCATGGCTAGCAAGCTACTTAGAGAGGGGGGTGGTCCTGGTGGCATCGAGAGCACAAGATCTGCCATTCCCTTTTGGGATGCAGGCATGTGGCCTCGCAGGGCTGTCGCGAAGCCCTGGCCAGAACTTGCTGGAGGAGGAGATGCTCCTTACTGCAGTTGCAAGAGGTGTTCTTGACCTTCCAACCCAACAAGTGAAATCCCCTTGTGCTTAACACAGTCATTTGTTTTTCGAAAGGAAAGAGCATGAGCAGCCTCGGCCATTTGCTGGCTCCTGATCTGGATGACCTTGGTCTTCACTTCAGCCCTAGGTAGCTTGGTCTGCAACCAAGGAGGTAGGATGGTGACTGCTGGATGCCGGGCTGTCCCTCCCGCTCACCAACATTAAAGCACATTTCTAGTCCATCTGAGTGTTGATCTCTTTAATTTTCATGTTCCAGGAGATGAGTGTCGAGCAGATACTGGATGCCCCATTCATTGGCAGAGCAATGCATCCCTCCCTTGAATGCCTGTGAGCCATAATTACTATGTTTAACTTGTGGAGCTGCCAGTATTGAAAAAGCTGGCTGTACATTTGAGTTTCACCGTGCAGTAATTTGAATAGCGAACACCATCATTTGACAGGAACAGGAGGGCTCTCCTCTTTTCTGGGAGGGTGGGAGAAGAGCGGATCAAATGGCTCCACTTACAGAAGAGAACTGACCCAGCGAGAGGCTCTGCCCTGCTCTGTTCAACCCGAAGGGCCCAGATTAGCAATGTGGCAAGAGGCAGGATTTGATCTGTACATCACACAGGCTGCTAAGGAAGTGCATGGTCGTTAAAGATTTCAGATTGCTGGAGAGCAAAGGCAGGCAGCTGCTGCTCGTTGCCTCCACCTGGCCTGCCTTCCCCAGCCGGGCTTTAAATACCTGGTGCTGGGGAGCTTCACTGCTTTGTTTCTCTATGAAAGGTCCAGATCCCACAGTAGGCTGCTATGGAGGAGCTTCTAGAGCATGACTGAGGGGTTTGGATATTTTTGGCTCGCAGCATGTAAGATTCTTTGTTTTTCTAAAAGTTGAGTAGTTCCTTTGATGCCAGGTAACCAAGCAATGGCACATAATTTTTTTTTTCTGGCTGGGAACAATGATGTTCCCAGTTTAAATTGAAATTGAATTGAATTGAAACTCATAACTGAAGTTATGAGTTTAAATCACACTTATTGAGAGACATCTGATTTCCTTTTGAATTCTCACAGGCTTTGTTAATGAAATTATCTTTCAGTCTTGGAAAAAATATGTAACTGCAGTCAAGGAAGTCAGATGCAGAGCTGTCCATGGAAGCCACCTGATCAGAGGGCTCCTAGGGAAGACCTGTGGGTGCTGTGTTGGGTATTTGGTGATGGATCAGTCTGCTCCCAGCCTGGAGACAGCAGCCAGGGGCTGTTTGCAAGGTGCCCATCGTGGAGGTTTGCTGCCACTGTCCCCTGTTGGGACAAGGCGCCAGTAGCCCAGGTTCCCCTGTCATGCTCACAGTTGCTCTTAGAGATACAAACTGTTTTGCAGTATGTTGAGAGCTGACTTAATGAGGAATTGGGTGCCTATCACAGAGGTACTTAGGAAACTCCCACTGGGCTATAAATACTTTTTGAAACTTTGCCTAAAAGTCATTTTTAAAAGTGTGAGAGCTTTAGAGATGTTTCGGACATGCTTGGTTTCCAGAAGCTGGCATGAGCATTAGTGTTTGCAGGGAGCTGCCAGGTACTTTCAAGGCCCCTCTTCTGACTGCTGGACTCCTGCTGCTACCAAAACTCAGCAAAGAAAGAGGGACTCTTGGTCCTAAATCTCTTTTATTCATTATTTTTAACAATAGTTCTTGCCAGTTCTTGGGATGTGGAAATGTCACTTGTAGTTCCGTTCTCTAACTTCACCCTTTCCAGCAACCCTGGGTGTTTTCACTGTTTCACCCACCCCAGAGCTTGGTCAGGCTTGGTGCAGGTGCCTGTGGACAACTCGTCCTGTAGCTCAGCCTGCCTGGCTCGGACACGCACAGCCCTGTGCCCTGGGGCTGCAGATAGGAACTCCTCTGATGTCTGGCTTTCCTTGGCAGAAGTGTTTGGCTGTGGCATGTGCGGATTAGAATTATTTTCACTGTAATAGAAGCCCTCAATATCCTCTCTAATGTGAGGAGTGATAATTAAGTCCTCTTGGTAATGCAAATAAATAAAGGCACTGGAGAGCCCCGAGTGCATTACAAATCACTGGTGGGGCTGTGTTCCCGAGCCACAACATCCCTGTGTGCCCTGCTGAAGGACTGTGGCCAAGTGTTGTCATGAACAGATCACCCACTAGCCCAATGCCATCCGCGATGTCACTGCCCAAAGGCTCTGGACAGGACATGGTGTCACCTGAGGGCTGGTGGCAACTCCTTGCAGTGCCCCTATTACAGCAATGGGGTGTCTCAGGATTTCTAGTTGTCTTTCCCCTCCAGATTGTCCCCTGATATCGATGCTGCTCTTCCCCTGCCTCTATGAAGACAGAGACCCATGTGGCCTGGGCCACAAGAATCCAGAGAGTCATTTCATTTTATATTTATTTATGAATAAATTAATACTGGTTTAGATGGCAGTGTTCACCCCTGGAGAGCCATGGGGTAGACCAGGTATCTCTCACCAATATTTTCAACAGTGACATTTTTATTTTAGTAATTCATTACCCTAGTGCATTTTTGAGAGTTGCTTAAAAAATAAAAATAAGAAAGCTAGACTTTTTTCTTTTTAGGGTGGTGGTGAAGGGGGTCAAAATGTCTCATTTTGCCTATGGCCATCTTCAAAGAGCAAGTTCTAGTGATGGAAACTGGCGTGTGGATGTAGAACCCTCCTTCCATCCCTGTGGAATAGGGATGGAAGGCCAACAGACCGACTGTCCTCTTTCCCAATGCCCTCAAAGAAACCTCCCCTGTGCAGAGCCCTCCTGACTTTGCTTTCTGGTGCTTCAGTTGCAGACGTTGTGCAGTCAATATAGCGGCTTCCTTCAGCTGAGGCACACAAGGCTGTTTAGTCTGTCCCTTCTGCAGAGTCTAGCAAACAAGCATGGAAAAGAGCTGCAGAAGAGACTCTTTGTGAAAGGAGCATCTGTCTGTGATGGAGATGAGCCTCTAGCGCTGCTCTGAGCCACGCGGGAATGGGGGAAGAGGGAAGCAGGAGCGAGCTCCTGTGGTGGCTGGGGGCAGGATGGAGCCCCGTTCCGGGGACAAGGGGCCTGCCTTGGTTTGGAGTTTGCGATGTTTGCGGTACTGAGGGCTGCAGCGGGAAGGGCTCCTGCGAAGCAGCCAGAGCCCCGTCCTGTGGCCGGGTAGTGCCTGGAGCCTGTCTGCTCCCAGGGCTGTAGGAAGCACCAAGGAGGGGCTGATGTTGGTGCTGAAGGGGCTGCTGGCTCCCTCGGGCGCTGCCTTCCTTAAGAAGCGGCTCTGTTCCCGGTGGGCCGGGCAGCTGGAGCCGCTCAGGTGCTCCTGCGGCACTGTGACCGACGCTCGCAGGGCCCTGCTTGCCCGCAGACACGGGGCCTGCAACCCTTCCCTGCAAACTGCCTTGCCAGGCGCCAGCGTCTTGGGAGTCTGCAGGAGCTGGGAGCCTCAGCAATCCATAAAAGCTGCCCTGCTTCATGCTGGGTCGTGGCAGTGCGAGGCTGCACACACACACAGGTGATTTCCCTGCTTGCAGATCCGGCCAATGTCTCCACTCCCGCGGGCTGGGCTGGGCTGTGCCGTGCCAGCACCTTCCCTCTCCCGGGTGCCACGGGGAGCAGGAGCGAGTGGCCATGGCGCCTGGGCGGCCCTCCTGCTGTCCTGTGTGCAGGGAGCTGCCTCCCTAAACACGCACACACACACACACACCCCTCCGCGTGGCCAGAGCAGCGCGTGATTTCACGCTGCGCAGAGTGGCCGTGGCGCCCAGGACGTGTCCTGGCAGCCGGGGCCGGGCCGTGCGGACGGGGGCTCTGCGCGGGGCTGCAGGGAGAGCCTGGGGTGCCCCCGAGGGGAGGCCTTGCCTGAACCTGTGGCGTTTGCTCCAGTGTGAGCCTGGCATGGGGAATCCCCTCGGAGTCCAGCGTGGCAGCAGCCCCCTCGTGATGCCATCATCTTCCTCCTCCAGGGTTGTTGTACACGGGCCTCCCACTGCAAGGGTCCTGCGAGCTCTCTGCGCACTTGTGCGGGCAGGAGGAGTAATTCGGTCAGCTCGGTGCTTGTGTGGCTGAAGGGGTAATCAGATCTTTGAGCTGCACATCCTTTGAGCTACACATCAGATCTTTCAGAGACACATCCTGTGAGTTTCCTTCTCTCCCTTGTGGGCAGCTGATGTCCTGGCTAATTTTTCAGTTTTGTTACCTTAACCCAAATGCTCTTTCAGCAGTGAAGGAAGAGGGAGAAGAGCCCCCCGCCCGACTTAATGTCTCTGCAATGGGCATGAGCACTTGCAGCCTTGATGCTTTATTTTCTTTATCTCCTCTTCCCTTTACCAAGTAAGCCAACAGGGTGAGACAGAGATTGCTCTATCTTGTGTGTGACCACAAGAGATTAATTAAACATTAAGCCCTAATTACTGAGGCTAAGGCTGACCAACTTACTGTAAAATAGCTGAATACTTAATTTACACTAGAAAGTGGACATAACTTTGGCTATTAGCTGAATAAACAAGGAGCACCCATGCTAAACTGATTGCTTGCCTAATAGGTACGCCCTTATAAACGGCGCGATCTCCTGGCACAGGCACCAGCTCCACTTGCCATGGACATGAAGCAGAAAATGTTCCAGGGGGAGCAGCTTGCCAGGGCCCCCCTGCCTCAAGCCTGGGGGAATCCCTCACCCTCAGTATTCTCCTGCTTTCAGCTGCTTATCAAAGTCATTGGAGGCTTTTGCATTTCACTGCAGGTTGAAAAGAACAGAGCAGATAGCGAGAGGCATAGAAGGAAAAAAAATTGCAGCTCCCAGTGCAAGGCAGTGGAAGTAGGGCATCCAGCTCCTATTTTTGCCTTTCAATATCTTCCTTAATAGCAATAATAGATTCTGGGAAGTGAAAGGTAATCTGTAGCTCCAGAGGTTTTTATTGCATTTTTCCCCTTTTGTGTGCTTTTCAAACCTTTTAAATCCTAGAGGGCTGCTTTGTGTGTTTTGGTTGCTCTCATTGTTGGCTGTCACGTGGTGCCTGGCTTGGTCCTAGCCCACTAACAGCGTACCCAAGCATCGCCTTCAGCTCACGGAGCACCACACCATACCTTCGGTCTCCCTAGGTCATGCATCAGACACGTTGGGAGAGGCTGTGTGGGTTCAAATAGTCGCTCTGCAGAGGAGGAGAGACGTCCTGAGGCAGCAGCTGAAATCGGGATGTGGTAACCAAAGGGAGTCTGGTGTCTGTTTCCAGGTGGGGCAAACAGTGGGGTCTCAAGGCAAGAGCATTAGTGGATACCTAAGGAGGTCTTGGTATCCACCAAGGATATCCTTTGTGCATCAAGCACCCTGTCAGCACAGCAGCAGGGTTACTATTTGGCCACAGCAGCTTCTGTAACCGTGGTGGTTTTGAGGAAATGGCAGAAATTATCAGTGCACTGGCTTTGCTTCTGCCTGCATGTCTAATCTATGCATGAGAATGTGTACCTGCAGACTCATTTGGTCAAAATGACTGAAAATGCACACTTTTAAAGACAAATTATGTCTGCTTCTTTATATAATTTATCTTTTTGCTCTGTTTCTGGTAATATATGAAATGAAGATCCTGTATAGGAAATGAATCCCTCTTTTCTGTCATCTGACCAAGTGTAACTAAAATTTTCCTTCCTTAGGTTAAAGGGACAAAAAGCATCTTAAAACCATGAAGAATTGGAACTTGTTGGCGAAAGGTTCCAAAGATACTTTGAGGATGTTTTCTACAATGGTGCTCTGCAAGGGGCTGTGATGTGTGAGGTTAGTGCTGCTAACCTGGTTCTAGCTTAGCCAGGCTCCTGTAGAGCTCCATTAAACAGTGAAGGCAAAGATATTCATTCATACCTCATCCTTAGGTATTAGCAACTTTCAATCTGCAGCCATTTCCCTGTGTGGTACCTACTTGCTTTTCCATCTTCTTTTTCTTTATACTTGAATATCTTCTCTTTCCCATCATTGAGAAAAAGATAGATGAGCCCTTGTTTCCTGATCAGTCTATGTTCAAAGCAACAGTGAAAATAATTTGGGAAGAGTGGTGGGTTTTTTTTTTTTTTTTTTT
>JAVCKT010003594.1:40122-53917 GCA_032273925.1 Rhynchotus rufescens
CACCAAATGTTCCCCAGAGCGGATGGGCTGGGCCGGGGAGGGGGATCGGAGCCAGCGTCTGCTCCAGGCGACCGGCGGTGGGTGGGTGGACGCGGGGAAGGGTGGAGGGAAGGATGGAGGGAAGGATGGAGCGGTGGGGAAGCGCCGCTGTCCGCGGTGCTGCGGGAGCTGCGCGCCGTGCCGGGCTCTGCGCTGGGCTCTGCGCCGGGCTTAGGCCAGGGCTGGGGGCAGACGGTGCCTGGTGGCAGCTCTGCTTCCTCTCCCGCGTCCCCACAGGGCGCTGCTGGGTTGGTTCCTGCCGGGAGCAGAGGATCCAGCCGTGCTCCAGCCCTTGGAGCTGCGCTGATGCTCCAAACCTAAGTTTTCTAGCCCATCGCTTATTTGCGCTCTGTGCACAGGGAAGGTTGACAGGGAATTTCTGAGCATTAAATCAGCAGAGGGCATCCAGTTCTATATCTAGTACATTAGCCTATCTACTTCATTAAAAATAATAAAAATAGTTTTTTTTGTTTGTTTCTTTGATACCTTTGCTCGCTCCCTTTCTCCCGGCTCTTGCATTTCTTGAGCAACTCAGATTCTTTTCAAGTTAATAACTCTCACAAAGAAATAGCTATTTTCCTACTTTTCTTACAAAGACACCCTTAGAAAGAACAGAGGAAATCAGAGACATCAACTGTCCCCATGAGAAATGCAAGACGCTTGTATGCTCAAGTAATGTAATTGTTTAGGTAGAAATTGAAGTTGGATGACATTCTTCTTGTCTTGTCTAGTTTCTTCTTTAACTTCTGGTCCCCACTCCATTTGAATACATGATTTTAGCTACAATCATAGCCAACTGTATTGTACTGGCTCTGGAGCAACATTTGCCGGACGGAGACAAGACACCTATGTCAGAAAGATTGGTAAGTTGTATTTATTTTTTTGGTTTTGGTCTGATGCAAAAGGCAGTCAGTCCCCCAGTGCTGTGGGTGCTTGTATAAATGTTAAAGATCCGTATGCGAACAAATATTGAACCAACAATCAGAAAAATAAGCCAATAACAAGTACAACTGTGAGCTCCTGATCCCGTCAGCACAAGAAGGCTTCATCACTCCAGTCAATCCTGGCTAATTGCAGAAGAAATGGACTTTAAAATACGATTGTGAGAGCAGGAAAGTTAGGTTGCCTACAGATCAAGATAGGGAGGGATGGCCAAGTGCTAGTTTTGTCTATAGAATCCAGTGAATATCTGCAGTATTTTCCCAGGAAGCGGTAGAACAGAAGAACCTTCTCAGTTCAACTGCCTTTCAGATGCTATCTGCTCTCTTTCTGCTATGGATGTGTCCCAAGGATCTACACTACAAACTTGGGGTTTAGATGATAATATTTTCCTGACAAATAAAATAAACCCCAACTTACAGCGATAGAATAGTTTACCGGTTTATGACAATGAGCCAAATTATCCTATTTCAAAAGGATACATAAGAATAGCTTCAAAATCTTTTTCTCACTTATCATCACTGTAAGAAAAATAGTAATGTTATATTTTTCTCTTACTGATACTGATCTAGAATATTTTCCATGACTAAATGCATTATTCAATGAATGAATAATATAAATCTGTATATATTTTACATGTAGATATTAAATTATGCAAACAAAGATAATATTAGGCTTGCTGCCAAAAGTTAGGGATTCTGAATGCTGGTTGCTACAGTTTCCAAGGCTGGTCCGTAGCAGTAGGCAGGACTCAGAATCTTGTTCTTCAGAAACAGGAATAAGACTCTGAGACATCTAGAAAGCTATTCACGGACAGCTAGTTGATACTGCCTGTCTGGAAATGTATTTGCACCCATCTCCTGTCACCTTATGTTGTAGTTGATTCATCTTTTTCTTTTTGGACTAGTTCTATGTAAGAAAAGATGAGGAAAAATTAACAACTTATGCAATGTATTTTTTTTGGCCATTAGATGACGATATGTCTGTCTGTGTTTTGGGTCATACTAGCAGGGCTAGTCTGGGTTGGTGAGAAAAGCACAGCTTTAGACCCCAGGTAGGATCAAACTGGAGAAATGCCAGGGCTCCCTCCATAGTTCATAAACATATGGGCTAGTGAAAGGGTGAACTAATTTTAGGATATGTTCTGTCTTGGTAACCCTTTTGTGCTATGTTATTTGTAAGCAGCAGTGGGTTTGGTTAGCATATTCCAATATGCTATATATTGGTTAGAAGTTCCTCTATTTCCACAGCTCTATAAGGGGAACCAAAGGTTGATTTATTGATCCTTTTTCCCATTGCATTAATTGCTTTCTTGGTGCCCAGTAGTGCAGGTACCCCTTCAGTTCCTGCCCAAGTCACTGCACAGAGGGGACATTGACTTTACCGCCAAGTAATGCAAGATATTTGAATGAGTTTATGCACAGTTAAATGCATAAATGAGTTAAATTCACAGTCTCCATACTGCTGGCTCTGCCTTGGTGATGGAGGAAGAATTAAACGCTGATTTATGTCCCCAAAAGGCACTGTGCAGCATTGCCTTTAATCCAGGTATTTTAAGGCCGTTTCAACTACAGCACATTTGTAATTCTCAATTCTAAAGTGGCTTACAGTAGCATAACCCTGCGAATCTTTACAAGACATGGAATATTTTCGGTTACTTTCAGTATGTTCTCTAACAATTATTCATTGCAAATATGACAAATTGCCTTTTGAAACTGAAAACAAATTGAAAACTGTGAACAGAGTTCCCCTGTCCTTTCCACAGTCTTTAAGTTGTTTCACTGAAAATCTGATGAATTCCTGTTCAGCCTCATAGTGGGGGAACATTCCCATGCATTTGCAGATTTGCTGAGCTGAATTATAAGTCCATGCAGAACAGCAGGTGCTTTATTATTGTTTTTTTGGCAGAAGTAGGATATGCCCTTTTTGGTTAATGCTTTATGGATATAGCCTCCCTTCTTTTGGGCTCATTAAAATCTGCAAATTGGAGGGAGGGTTCATTACTGAAGAGTTAATCAGATCTTAAGGACACAAGCTCCCTTTAGAACTGGGAGATTTGGAGAGGTGTTGAAGGAAACAACACCTCTCTTTGGAGAGGTGTTGAAGGAAAACCAACGTTGTCCAGGTACTTCGTGCCTCAGGAACAACAAACAAAACGCTGTAACTGTGTCTTTGTTAAAACTGATCAAAAGATGGAGTTGATCGGTGATTTTTTTTTCCTAATAAAAATTTCCTTGTAGTTCTCTTCCTAGAGACGTCAGATACGAACCTGCAGTGCAGTTTCACTTGGCTATTTTCTATGCTCATGTGACCCATCAAGTAGGGTTAATTGAACACATGGGATGAGCTAGAAATGTCTGAGAATATAGACAATATTCCAAGGACCAGAATGGCTTAGAATCATAGAATCCTTTGTGTTGGAAGGGACCTTTAGAGATCATTAGTCCAACCCCTCTGCACAGGCAGGGTCACTCAGAGCGCGTGGCATCCAAGGGTGCATCCAAGTGAGTTTTGAAGATCTCCAGAGAGGGAGATTCCACAACCTCTAAGCTATAAGTTATAGCTATAAGTAATTGTTCTCGCTCCATTTTCCCCAGTTCCTGTGTGTAGCTTGTGGCACAGAAAAGCTGCTGGTAGCGACCTGGTTCTGGGACTCCATTAAGCTGCAGCTCTTTTCTCTAGAGTTTCTCCAGCACTCATATAAATGTTCTGTTCTGCTAGAATGAGAGGGGAGAGATAAGCCTGTAAATAAAATCCAAGGAAATGATACCAGCAGCAGGAAATTTTGCTATTTAGAGCCCGATCATTCAGACAGAACTGTACTGTCTCTGCGAATCTGTTAGTGGAAAAGTTTATTCGACTCTGGAAAGGAAATTATGGTCAAAATGAAAACCCTAAGAAGACACAACTCTAGTGATAGAAGCATTTACCTTAAAATTGGTGTCTTGGCTGAAAGTCCTTGTTTTTAGGAAAGGGGATTAATCTTCCTGTCCCACTAGCAGGGGAACGACCCACCAGGTTCCCACGTGTTCTGGGCTGGGGCATCTCGTGCTTTGGCTGCTGCAACCACTCACTCCACATCACTGTTTATTCACAGGAGCAGGGATGCTACAAACTCACCTCTCTGTCTCACTGGCTAATGCACTCAGCAGGGAGACAGAGCCGGTTTCGCTTGGTCACAATAAATTTTGCAGTATTAATACACGATGAAATGATGCCAACTGCTGAGAGAGTGGCCCTGGATAGCGCAGAGCTGCAGATGTGGGAGGGAGCCTCACACCTGAGTGGCCTCGCAGGTGGCTGCGTTGGTCCCTGTGCCCTCACCTGCTCATCCAGGGCCTCGTGTGCTCTCCCTGCCTCCTCCTCCTCTCCTTGTGTTTCATGTGAACCTTCAGCAGATCTTGTGCTTGTCACAGTCTGACAGACATGATGACAGAAACACCTGCAGGACAGGAAGTCCCTTTCCCACCCGTGTCTTGCGCACACTGTGTTTGGAGACACCAGAGGCTTCTCTAGGAGGACTGTCTGTCATTGCAAGTCTCCTGGTTCCCCTGGATGGTTTGGACGTGAGAGCGGAACACAGCTGGTTCCTCATTTATTCAGCATGACAGCTCTTTCACTTGGCTAATGGATTTAATTCTTTATCCCAATCACAGGCACTCCGTGGGGTCATATGTGAGCTGTTCATATTAACCTTTGCTTGAACAAAGCCTTATGCACTTGAACCTATCAAAGATGTCACATCCAAAGGCCAAGGAAGGACACTAGAACATGGGCTAGGAATAGTAATGACTTTCCAGACCCAGAAGTGTTTTTTTTTTTTTTTTTCTGATTTGAAATGTATTGATCAAAAGCGTGTTTGGCCCAATATCAAATTTTCCTTTGTCCACAGCAAACAAGTTGCCTGCACAGCCCTGGCTGCTACCCAGGTTCTCCACCTTCCTTCGAAGCATGCACACCAGCATTTGCTCTTGCCTGCTTTTCCCCTCTGGAGCCCGAGCAGGGACAGAGCTCTCAAAAGGGGACGGCAGGATTCCCATCCTGGATGCCCTCCTTGGGGCTGTCAGTGGAGCTGTGTCACTTCTGCTTTACGTACATCACTACCTAGCAGGGCATTAGTTTTATTTCTTATTCCATCCTTGTTATTGCCATTATCCTTAGGCTAAATCAGTATAAATTTAGGCTTTAGAAAGGAGGCGTTTTCTAGCCCATCCTGCCTTTCTAGCTACTCATTCCAAACCCACTTGATGACATTTTTTCTTTCATAATAAATACCAAGCTGATTTCTGATTGTTCCTACTTCCTTGGAAGCTGAAAGGAACTTCTTTGACTGCTCCCTTAGACCTCAGCAAAGTCTCAGCTTTGGGAAGGGCATATTCAGTAAAACCCTCGAGTACCTGAACCCTGCTTCTTTAAAGATTAAGCAAATGAGGAGGAGAAGAGCATATATAGGTCTTCCAGGAAAATAGGAAGCAATGAGGGAGAGTGCATGTGAGTAAGGCTATTTTTGGGTGTGCAGAGCTATTCTAAGAGGCTCTTTATCCTGAGTATAGAAAGAGGAATGGAAGCATGGGTTAGGAGGTCTTGTTTTGCACAGATTTTTTTCTGCTCCTTGAACTAGAAAGTCGTGTAGGATTCAAGAACAGCTAGATTAGGTTCTTGGGGAAAAGCCTCCTGTGCATATATAGCTTAGAACTGAAGAGTTTTCTTGCTTGGCCTTGAGAGGACTGGGAGGAGGACCCAGGAAGGGGCTGGAGTTGAGAAAGTTAGAGAGGACTAGCCATAGGATAGAGCAAGCTGAATGCTATGGGAGAATGGCACTTGCTGTGGGGCACGTGGTGAGATAAGGTGCTATTCTGTAGGAAAGAAACTACTTAATTCTGATACTGATGAAAAATGTGTCCAGGTGTAGCTATTTTCAGCAGTTTAACATTATGTTTGGTGGCTAGTGCTTTAAGGAGAGCTGGGTGTATATGAGGGTGCTAAGTGTGTGACCACCTTCTCCATGTAAAAGCCTGGCTTTCTGCAGCAAATTCCCTGCCCAAAGTGTAGGTCCGTGCGCCCGAGTGAGGTTGTGTGAATGGGTTGTCATGCTTGTGAAATACATGCTTGTGTCAAAACTGCTCCGTGCTTTATTCTGTGGCTACAAGACTTGACATTCATAGTCTTTCTTGGTTTTGTTTTGCATAAAAATCACCTCAAAATCATCTTTTGTCGTTAGATGAATTATATAATGTAGGATGCAAACACTTATGTGCCAGATGGGAACTTGGCTCTCTGTTTATAATGGCCAGAAAGGCTGGAGCCACTGGGACAGTGATTTCTAATCTTCTCATTTGAGAATTTGCTTCCTTTTGGGTTGGGTTGCCTTGCCTTAATTCTGTTGACTTGAAATCATAGACCTAAGGCACTTTTGAGAATTGAATACAGGTGCCAAAGCTAATTAAGATGTTACTGAAATTGATGCTTGCTTTTTTTCACCTCTTTCTTTGTTCCCATTTTTTGCTCTCCTTCTTCCAACATTGAATGATTCTATTTGGCATTGAATTTGTATTGAGTAAAATTTTAGAGATTAAGCTCTATCTTCTTTCCAGTGATCTGAGGACATGAAGCTGTGACCCTATAATGTCTCTTACAAACCCTTAAGCTGTGCTGGGGGTTTGAGCCAAAGCTACTGCTCCCCTTGTTAAAGGTGAAGGGGATTTTTCTCCTTGATTCAGGGTCAGATATAACAGTGAAGCTTCAATAAATGATGTGACAGGTCCAGAAGTTAGGAACATGGGGCTGGTACTGTCTGGGCTGACATGCCAAGATACCTCTGTTTTCTGAATGATTGCTAAAACCTTTTTTCCCTGTTGATAACTTCAGAAGTACATGATCCTCAATTTTAAAGCTTTTTGGAGCAAAATTTCAGTCTTAAAATTCTCCCTATAATCTAGAGTAATGGTGAAGTGTGGAGTGAAAACATCAGAATAGAGGCAAGTAACTTACAATGTGCAAAGCCAAAGAAAGTCCCAGGTGCCTTCTCTATTCTTAGGTCTGAAACTTAACCCTGGAGATTTCATCTCTGTACAGAAAGCAGAGAGGATGTGAAGTCTATTCATGTAGTTGTTTGTATGAGACTTGATGCCAACACAGAAGTCTAGGTAATTCCTTGACGCTTTGAATTTTTATTCTCTTTTAGGATGATACTGAACCGTACTTTATTGGAATATTTTGCTTTGAAGCTGGTATAAAAATCATCGCCCTAGGGTTTGTTTTTCACAAAGGTTCTTATCTCCGAAATGGTTGGAACGTGATGGATTTTGTTGTGGTCCTCACAGGGTAAGTGGCTTATTTCTGTCCTAAGTTTATGAGGGATTCTTCTTGTGTGTGTGTGTGTGTGTGAATATATACATATATAATATATACGTATTTCATATAAGCTGGAGTGGGTGTGATTCTCGTGAACTAGTACTCTAACATCACGTTTTTAATTTTGTCTTTAAATAGTGGCTATTGTGCTGAATGAGTCACGTTCAGAATGCTGTTTGAACTAACTGAAAATAGGTTTTGGAGGATATTTATTTGTATTTCTGCTGTCGTGTATCTTACCCAGATGCTCACTGTTGTTTCCCGGGCTTTGCAGGTTATAATTACCGATAGGTACCTGAACATCATTTAAAACAAATTATCTTCTGTTATTAAAGGGATTTAAAAGATGAACACAGGGGAGACACAGCAGATCGAATGCGTTCTGTTTTTAAGCTATTGTAACTTTGAAATTGATGAAGCTTCTGCAGGGATGAGTTTGGTCTATTAAAAAATAAACTTTGTACAAAAATAACTCGGAGGGTGTGTGTCTTAAAAAGATGTAGCTGAAAACATTATTTGTGCCTCGAAATATTATTTCTTCAAAATATTTATAGCTCTCTTTTATGCTGTACCTTGCAACTATTTCTATTCATATTTATGTAATTTAAAGCTAGCCAGTAACAAAAATATAAGCACTTTAATTCTTATATGTATGAATTGTATTTACTCCAGAGCTTAAAAGTACTAGTTTCCAAAGGTCTGTTTGACCTCATCTTACTGCCTTCATCCTGCAGTGATTTAATGTGATATTTCCCCTATGTTCATATTCAATCTAAATATTCATCACTGTAATTCTATTTGCATTCAGTGTGCCATGTGATATGGCAATTGAGACACCAAAGGGAATTTTTCATATATTGAGAATAAAATACATACAGAGCGTTTGGCCTCCCTGCTTCTGCAGCTGGATATTTAATCAATAGAAATTTCTGTGGAGCTGCAAGGAGAATCAGATTTACCTACTTGGAAAGACAGAGGATACCAGGATGAGAGGAGAATTAGCGCGGATGCTGCGACTCTTTTGCACTGATGATATGTTCTGATTCTTGGTTTGCACTATGCCCTTTTGACCGTGTTAAATAAACAGACTCTGATTGTGGGAAGGACTTGGGCACATGGTTTAATTTATCCTTCAGCGAGACGTTCAAATACAAGTTTCAATGCAGCCAGCTCCTGTGGGTCTGTGTGATTAGAGTTGAGTTTAAATAGGAAAGCTCCTCAGACCTGCAGCCATGTTGCTATTTCTTCAGGCTTGTTTCAAATCTGGGTTTTATTTTTCTTGCAAACGTAGACCAAGAATTGGACTATATAAATCTTGGGAGCTGCCTAACTGAGCGAGATCTCGAGTTTTGCCCTGGCGTCCGAGCTGCCTTGTGCGTGTCACGCGTGTGGAGCCATCGCTGAAGGTGCCAGGCTGGAGGCAGGACGTGGGCATCTCGCTGGTGCTGGTCCTGCTGCAAGTGCCACGCGCGGCGCCGCTTGATCTCAGCGTCTGGCCTGATTAGCACCAGCCTGATTAGCCAGCTCTAATGAGGAACCCTGTTGCCATCTGCAAACACGCGTATTCTTTTGAAGTCCAATCCTGTTAACGTCAAAGCTGCTGGTTTCCAGTGGTGATTCTAGCTGGGTTGTATTGAAATCCCCTTGTACACGGGCTTCCCACCGGGCAGGCAAGGCGGAGAAGGTGAGGTGTAAACTAGAGACGTTAAGCCCAAGAGTTATCTCCAGAGGGCAAATCCACAGCCCTTTAATCCTGCAACTCGTGGGCTGAATTGGGCAAAGGTCTCGTTCACGCCTAACCTGGGGTGTCTGAAGGGGTCTCACTGGGAACGCAGCTCCTGGGCACTGGCTGAGACAAACCTTCCTGAACCTGGGCTGTTCTTGCAACCCCCATGAGAAGGTGGAGGGGCCTGTGGTGAGAAATAAGTGAAGTTTCTGCAGCTTCACACAGGAGATGAAAGCAGGGTTTTCTCTGTAGCCTCTTGTGTTTTATTTAGGATTTCCTAGGTGATTAATATGTTCTTAACCTGCTCTGGTTTTGCTGGGGCTCTGTGCTAGAGAGCAAGCACTGCTTCTCCTTGGGCTTACTTTGCTGGCCAGAAATCCTTTCAGCCAGCCATGGTCTTCTCCAGCTCTACTGACCCGTTCTCAAGGGGAAATCTGAGCATTTTCCTGGAGGGAGGTGTCAACCTGGGCTTTCTGCTGCGGCCCTTCAGAGGCCGGTTGCTGAGAAGGAGCATTTATTAATAACAAACCACGCTGCTTCTCCAGGGAGGCTCTGCAAGAGGTGGCACGAATGGAGCTTGAATTCTGCTTTCGGTGGAAGATGATCGTGGGTTTGTTTGTTTCAGAAAATGATTAGGTCTGGTTCTGTAATGTACCAAAATATTAAAAAGAAGACAGCAGTAAGCTTGTACTGAATGCCTTCCTATAAATACAGGTAGGTAGGATATCAGTTTTTGCAAAACCATGTTACTATTCAATATTGAAAGCTTTCCTTTGCCATGCGTGCAAGGTCTCTATTAGAAAATGTTACTTAATGGTTCACAGACAGCAATTTAAACCGATCTTCGATATCATAGATGGATTTTGATTTCTCATGTTTCCCACTTAATCAGAAAAGACCCTGAAAGGGCATTTCACGATAACGTGCGTGGGGTTGTATACCTGCTAGGCCTGTTGAGTGTGCTTTTTTATTAAGATGGTGAATGTCAGAAAATCTGATCCCCCCTGGCTGCTTCTAGCTGAAAACCATCATAGCAGACAGCAGCTTTGCTCCCATTCGCTGTTTCCATAGGAAGAAGCTCAGTCAGAGTCTATGTTTTGGAGGAGGCTCTGAGGGAAGGCTCTGCATTTATTGAACCTACCCCATAGAAATTCAAGTGATCGAGAAGTAACCCTTCCCACCTGCTTTTTTTTCACCCTCTCTCCATTTTTCCTCACCCAAAACCTGCTTACTGGTCTTATTGATAAGCGCATATATATATATATTTTTTTCATAAGCCTATGGTGATAGGCATTGTCTGTCAAAATCAGATGCTAGAACTTGTTAATCAGAAAATAAATCAGGGTTCTGCTACGTGCAGCCAGGATCAATATCCTATTGAGCTAAGCTGGAGTCTAATAGATTGAGGTCCAAAATGGCTTAGTTTGTTCCAGAAAGCGCTCCCTCGCTTTCTTACCACAGCAATGCCACCGTGTCTTTCTCATTTACTTTCAGGGAAGCATGCTGATTTGCTCTTAATAAAGCTCTGGGAAAATAATAGATTTCTACTCCCTGGAAGATTTTCTTTCCTCTATGGTTTTTCATCAGTTATTTCTTGTGCACCCCTTTTCTTGTAGATGAGTATTGAGGAAAGCCGTCCTGCTGTGATGTGCCAGTTGCTATTGTGGAAAGACATGTGTGTATTACAGCTCCTGTTCGCTTTACGTTCTCTTTTTTTATGGGCTTACATTTACTCCAGCGATGACATTACCCATTAGCAGCTCTAAATCACACAGAAATGGAACTGTCCAAGTGGTCTGGGATTATATGGTCTTATCACCTTTATTTCCAAGAGAACTTTGTCTGTTCTTGCAGGTTGTCTTGGGATGGCCACCTCAGAAACCTATGTTGTGCTAAGGCACAGAGCCCTCCCCACATCCAGGCTACTCATTTATCTGGCAATGGGTGCAATTCTGACAGATTCAGGACTAGTAGGATTAGGATGTGTTGCATGCACCTTATTGCTCATAAATTATTTTTGTATCCCAGACTTTGGATACAATGGTTCAAAATGCTACTGGGTTAAAACACAAATGTCCTTTTTTGCTTGGGCTGGTCTAAAATGGTGATTGCAAGGGGGAAGAATTGAAAACAAGACATGTATAAATGATCCGTACCTTCCCTCTTTGCAAAATTCAGAGCTCTAGGAATACTGGGAAAAATATGTCTGGCTTTTAAATCTAGTGTTCCATAGGGACTATTTCTTGGTGGTTTTTTGGGCCCTAGTTATGCTTTTGGGTCCATCTTGTTTTGGGCAATGTGGGTCCCATGATATTATTGCACACCACAAGCTGCGGGAGAAGGTGCTGCTTATTTCTTATTTGGACCACTAGCTGCCTGAGCTTTTACTGGCTCCCTCTAGGTCTTGCTTAAGGAAACGTGGGGAATAATTATGTCCTTTTCTGCATACTTATGCTCTTAGTCTCTAACGTTTCCCCAGCAGGGTCCTAGGCTGTCCGGCTTCCCTTGATGGGAAGATGGTCCCTGTGCCCTGGATCTCCAACATTCTTGTCATTCTTGTTCTGGGCCCTTCCTAGTTCTATTTTATCTGTTTTGAGATCATAATTGCAATCATGTGTAGTCTTTGTCCAGCACCAAAAGTTGCTACTACTGTATAATTAAATGGAGCACTTAAGAATCACGCTGTGTCATGTATGAACAGAGCTAATTTTTATTTATAGAGTTAATTTTTTTTTTTTGTATCAGCCGGGATTGGACACTCCATAGGTTCTGGTGGTGTCCTGAGCCAGTCAGATGGCTCCTGGGTCCCTGGGAGGGACTGGCAAAGCTAACGTGTGGCAGCTCTGGAGCAGCCAAGTACCTGTTACTGACACAATAGACAAACGTCTATTCCTGATGTCTTAGGATTTGGGGAGCAAATCACAAAAGCTAGAACTATCTTGACTAAAATATCTGCTCCTAGGCTACTGAAATGTAAATATCCTAGAAGGTAACTTCTCTAGTAGCCTAATAAGGACCTAATCATCCTTGCTGGTAGCTTTGCTAGTTACCAGGATCATCATAATGTGTAGGCAGTTAGAGGTGCTATTTTTGGAGCTGTCTGAGGAGCAGCAGCCTCGGTTGCAGTGATGACTGTAGCAGGGGGAGGTACATGAGCCATCGTGCCTAATCTGGGCTATGGAGTCCTGATCTCTGAGCTCGAGGTGCATGTGCCGCCTAGACAGGGTGTGGGGTCTGATATGATGGAAGCATCTGCAAAGTGAATATCTGTGAGGGCTGGGACTCCTAAAGCTGTCAAACATGTATGGTTGTCTGTAGTATCTTTCCTACATGCACATATTTCTAGGCATTCCCAAGCCTTTAGACT
Source organism: Rhynchotus rufescens (assembly GCA_032273925.1). NCBI lineage: Eukaryota > Metazoa > Chordata > Aves > Tinamiformes > Tinamidae > Rhynchotus > Rhynchotus rufescens. Next base: position 52,548 of record JAVCKT010003594.1, read on the forward strand.
AGCATGTCTGCTTTACAGGATCCTGTGTGACTGCAGCTTGAGTGTTCTGCCCCCCAGTAACTCTAGGATAAATCATTTGAAAAGTCAAGCAAGTATTTGGATACACTTCAGTTCTGCTTTTGACAGTATGCTCACTTTCCCTATTTAGATGCCCAAGGAGTAAAGGAAGTAGGAGCAAGGAAATGCAGATTTCTCTGCTTAGTTCTTGCATGGAGTTTCTGGCCCATCTCTGCTACAAAGCAAGGCTGAGAGGCAAGAAGAGCTGGGGAAATGGATACTTTAAGAGGAACGAACTTCATCTTGATAAGTTATCCCAAGGGACACGAGTAAGCCTCTTTGCATGGTTATACAGTATGGAGGGTGACGGACGAAGGCTGATTGCTATCAGCATTGCACATGACTCATGCGAAGAGCAAAGGCTCTGTGGAGCCTTTAATGGAGCTGATTCCTGTTTTCAATTTCTTTTATGTTCCAGTGATGGATGGATACTCACTGGTACAGAAAAGCTGAGGGTACCTTCTGAACTAAATCAAAATAAAGAAAAAAATATGGCAAGGCAGAGGAAAATCACCTGAATGCAAGGTGTGAACTGGAGTTCAGATTTAGCTGGGGCTGGGAACAGTGATGAAGGAAGACTAAAAGCCGCTGGTTTTCTTAATGCAGAGGCTGGTTGGTGAGGGGAAGGGAGGAGGTCGTCTGAGGACTCAGTTTGAATAGGCTGAATTAGTTTGAGGTCTATTGTCTATCGCTTGACCATCTGGTCTCTTGGAAAACTGAAGGCATCCTAGGGAGGTGAAGAGGCAGACTTTGAAGGAGAAGATACTAACTAAGCAAGTGAGAGTAACTGGATGGTTGATAAATTAGGAGGGACCTCTCCGAGCAGAGGAGGACTCTGGGCTATGCTTAAAGGGGGGCTGAAGATGGACCCTAATTGTTAGAGGAGAACCTGCAGATAGGGCTGGCTGTTCCTTGGCAGAAGATGCCAGACTCAAGGCATGGCCTTACTGCCTTCTGCTCTCTCTCTTGTGACAAGCTGAGAATTTTGGGTCAAAGTATCCTCAAGGGCAAGTAGATAATGAGATTGATGTGCTGCTTTCTTGTTAAAGTGACTGCAAGGTATTGAACACCTGGAATGTGAATTGATAAATGAGTAGTATGGCACAACAACAAGCCAGAAAGATAACGCATCAACATCAGCTCCTCTCCAAAGAGACAGGAAAGAGAAGCGTTTTTCACATTTCTATCTAGTGCAGCTTTTTGGGTTTGAGCCTTTTAATACTTCTCTGAAGCTTTTTGCAGACAGAGAGGAGTGGGTTCTTCCCAGGGTTCTTCCTTCTCTTGTCCACAGGCCCTGTTATGATTAGCTCTGA
>JAVCKT010003596.1:0-11644 GCA_032273925.1 Rhynchotus rufescens
TCTCTCTCTCTCTCTCTCTCTCTCTCTCTCTCTCTATTTTTTTTTTTGGTCTACTTTTGATTTGCAGAATCCGTTATACCCAGCAGTGGTACTTTCCACGTTAAATTGCCCAAGAAAAGAGGTGTGGAGCTTGGAATTACAATCAGCTGTAAGTGTTGCTCAGACCTTACCTATTGGTTACAACAGCTACAGGTATCTACCCCAGCTCATCAGAGGGCCTAGAAGGGACAAAAGATGATGTGTGACTTCCCAGTAGGTTTTGCAGTGCTGATGATTTATTCCGACCAAAATTAGGTGGTTGGTTCCTTCCTCTAAGACTTGACAACTGAAGGGAAAATCAGGCACCAGGAGGGTAGGAGAGAAACATGCATCTCCAAAGGGCAACCTAACAGCTGGCATGTGCCACAGATGACAATATTATTAGTAATATTGTTTTATTTCCTTGCTCACAGTTATGTTATGTTCCTTTAGAGGGGAATGGCCTGGCTGAGGTGGGACCTGTACAGGTGAAGGAGGCAGAGGGAGGAGAGCAGGTGAGACGTGGCGCCCAGCTGGGAATCTGCCACTCGTGTCAAGAGAGGAGAAACGGCCAGAAGGAGAAAAAGGCAGATGGGCCTCTGAGGGCAATTAGGGACCAGGGGTTGGTTGGCAGGATTTGCCACATGGTAAGGGCATCGCATTGACTTAATGCAACTGTGGCATAGGAAGACCTTCCTCCCAGGAATTGTTGGGCACATAGAAAATCACGAATGAACATTTTCCTTTCTGTAGTGTCTTCTTTCACATCACTCCGTTTTAACTACCTTGATTTCTATTCTGATGCGTATTTTTCATTTGAAAGATCTTTTGGCTATTTTGGAGAGGACACTGCGCAGAGACCATCTAGGCATAGGTCTGTCCAACATCAGACCTTGCTAAACCTTACATTTGTGAACTTTTTCTTTGTGGCAAATGTGATCTAGTCTCACATCACTCATCCCTCTTTCCCTGCTGGATAAGCCAAGTTGCATTATCTCCAATTTGCCATGCCCAGAGGCAGCTACTGCATCTCAGCTGAAACAAAGCGACCTGTGAAACTGCAGTAATGGGATCTTATGTCTGAGCCTCTAAGAGCATGACCTCAGCTTTGTCTGGGGAATAGAGTCACTAAGGACACGTTAAACCTGGGTTTAATTAATAGAGATAAGCTATTTGCAATTACCTCTTGTTTTTTTTATGGGATTAGTCAATGAGCTAAGTGCAGGGCGTTTTGTCCAAGTAGGGTGATTCTAAAGAATGACACTGATGTTGATAGGGAGGTGATTTTATACCTTGTGTTCTTTCTTCTCCCTCTCTTCCCAGCTTCTTGTGTTTGTGCTACAAGAGTACTCCGAAGAAATAGCAACACAATATTTAACATTTGGCTTAACAGTGGAATATCAGTAAAAACATTTGAGTAGCAGGCAAGCAGAAGCATAAGGAAACAGCTGGGGCAGAGTTTGCCTTGGGCTCCCCAGTCTGGTCTCCTGCTTCTGGCATTAGCATTAAAACCATAAGGACCAAAGGGTGCTAAATTTGATAGCAAAATCCTGCTGGCTTGAGCATGGCCAAGATTTCATCCCATTTCAAGCTTAGTCTTTGTTTGGGGCTGGGCCTGAAGGTTACCAGCAAGAGTGCCAGATCTCATTTTTGGAGTCTCACCTAAATTGGGTCTGTTTTGGCAGTGCATTTAAACTTCAAATGAGTTTTTTTTGTTGAATATATTTTCATGTGGATTTTATTTAAAAAAATGTTTTCGCACATATTTTGGAATCACCGATGAATAAAAAGTGAATGAAAAGTGGCTGCCAGTTTTAAAATTGTTAGATAACCATTATCAACTACAAAGCCATATTTTAACATATAAAAGATTGGATCTTTTTGATTGCTGAACATGTTTGCAGCACATCATTTAAGTAATGCGTATACATAAACTTAAAATATATTTCAGTCCTGTGCTGGATCAAAGCCAAAACTGCAGCAGAAGACTAGACAGTTGGCTGCTTATTGACCAACCATGCAGAAAACATGGTAGCAAGTATGAAATGCTAATTGAATCCTGATTCTGTCTTCATATATTAGTCCATAGAAGCTATTTCCTTGTGACCCCTAGTGAATTATATCATCATGCTGTCACTCTGCCTCTGACCAAGCAGATAAATACACCAGTCTCAAACATTAGCATCCAAACAAGCAACCTTACAGTAAGTTGCTCCTGCTTAAAGCACTTGTTTGGGCTATGTATTAATACTTTATATAGCATGGTTGTAGAACTACCCACATATATCTAAAAAAATCAATCCCTGTGCCCTCAGTGCGAAGTGGTACAGATAAGGAGTAGCTATTATAACTGCCTGTGGGCGATAAAAGCAGAGTTTGGGTACGTAGATAACTTTGATTAGGTGAATTAAGGAGGGGAATCACTGTCCCCGCAAGGAGATGGATCCGTGAGCGGAGCAGATGTAGCCTGTGGGCACGGGGCAGAGCGAAGCCCAGGGAGCAGCGGGTCCCCGTTTCCCCCTGCCCTCCCTGCAGCTTCAAGTGAGATGCACAACTTTTCTGCTAAGATGCTTTTATGGAAGTAAGAGATTCTGTCCAGGTTTTGCTACCTGGGGTTTTTGAAAGGAAATAGACCCACAGTGGTGTAAAATGTCCTGCTTGCTGCAAGCCCTGATAATTTATGTGTCTGCTGCTAAAACCAATAAATGACACGAGCAAAAGTTGAGTAGAAGGGATTTGATTTTCATTGCTGCTTTATTTTAATTGATTCATATTTTCTTTTATTCCTTTTCCCATTGCTTAGCGATTCTGAAATTATTAGAGTTTGAAATTATTTGAGATTTTGGGGTTTTTTCTTCACTTTTATAAATGTTTGCTTTCATAAATGTATTCTTATGACATTATCACAATTTGTTCAATTGTACATTGGCAGAATGCAGCTTCAGCTTGATCAATAACGGAGGACATTTATAACTGGTAGAAGCATTGAGGCATTGAGTTATGGGCTGCTGCTCCTTGGAGGGGAATAACTTACCAATAGGAGTCATTATGCATTCCATTAAAAACACAAAATGGACATGTGTTTCTGCCTTCCTCATCCATCTTAGAGTAAATGCCAAGTGAGCCAGAACCCAGCAGAGGTGGTGAGAGACAGAAAGCAATTTATAAAAAGTAAATAACAGTATTGATCAATTTGCCTTTTTATCGCTGCCCTGTCACCACTGTGGAACGGTGTTTTCACTTGGAGTTTCTCCCATGCTTGCAGCTTCACCAACTTTGGTTTGTGAAGCTTTTTCCTAGTCACTGGTGCAGATTTAAACCATCTTCTGGGCTCCTAAACGTGCCAAAAATATAAATCCATCTGAGAAAGGACCTACTTTCACAAAAAGTGATTTGCCTTGTGCTGCCCTCCCGGGAATGGGGAAGGCAGAGATGTCAATAAGAGGGAGTGTTTATTCCTTTGCTGTCGGACTTTCTGGAGCACTCTCTGACTCCTCTTCAGGTGGTTGGTGAAGATTGATGCCACGTACTTCCCTGATATTAATATATAACCTGACCCGCGCTGGATGCGTTCAGACATATGCTGGTTTGTTCCTTCCCAGGTGGATTTTGTTAAGAAGCACCGTCAGCTTTAAGTGAGATGATGCAGCTCCCGTGGCGAGGCAGGAAGAGGGAGGCAGGGTGACAAGGATGCTCCCAGGGCATGTTTGGCATGTGGATGGCAGAGAGGGCATGAGGGGTCGAGACATAAACCCCTCTTGGGTCTGTCAAGAGAGCAGCAGGTCATAGAGGCAAACTTAAAAATGCAGATGCACCAGGAGAGGAATACTTGGATCTGGCTGTAAAGCTGGGAGAGGGGAACAGGGCTGGAAACCTTCAGCTCCTGATGCTGTGATTTATGTGGTTGCATGAGCTAGTGGCCTGGGGAACTGGACCAAGAGGAAAAAGCCACTGTGGATTTTACCATGCGTTATTTTTCACCTGGAAAATTTTCAAACCTACTTTACTGCAAGACCATGGGGAGGCTTATGTTAGCCCAGCACTGAGAGCTGGTATTCCCTAGGTAGCAATACTGCGGGATGGCCGATTAATTGCTAGACTTGCTCTCTGCCTCTAGTTAGAGGTATGAGGGAAGGCTGTTTAGCAATGCTGGGATGAGGAAATCCTGTCTCTTGTTGGTCATAATGTGGCTTCCCCTTGCTCAGGAGGAGACCGAAGAAAATGGTAACCAACAGAAATCTTGAAGGATTTGTTTCTTCCCACCCTGATGTGGCTTCCAGGGAAGCCACATTTAACTATAAACATTGTTTTGCCAAAGGAACATAAATTCCCCTTTCTTTAACTCCTTTTCCCCATTAACTGTCTCCTTCGTAGGTTACAGACTCAAGTGTCTGTCTGTATCTTTTGCAGCAGCAAGCAGAAAGCCAGGGGAGCCTTTGATTATCTCTGACATCAAGAAGGGCAGCGTTGCACATAGGTGAGTGCAGGATTTTGTTTGCCAAACTCAATGCAAAATACCCAGCCCAGTAACAAGAATAGAAAGAAGTCCAAGCCACAGTGACAGGGTCTGGGTTTTGCCAGTAGCCAAGGAAATGCTGACCCTAGAGATTTGTCTTAAACTGCAGTAGGTTTGGGATAGAAACTGTCTGTATTAAGGTAAGCGAAGCTGAGCTAGTGGAGAAGGTGGCTGGGGCACCATTTGAGAGGTGCTGCTCCTATAGGAGAGGGTCTATATCCCACTCACCAGTTCATTTAGGAACGTGATGAATGGTGCTGTGGCCCATCAGGTAGTTTGCTGCATCTCAGCTTCTGCCTGGGTTCACTGAGCGAGTGCACTGGAGGAGAGCAGTGCAAATAACCGAGCCCTTTTTAACTGTACCCCTGATCCCAGTGCCTTGGGAACAAGGACTTCAGGACAACGTAATGCTGATGGAGGGCTGCTTGTGCAGGAGCTTGCGGAAAAGGTAGAATATGTGTCTTGAGCGCTATACGTTGCCCAGGCTGTATATCCAAATAGGTAAGGATGATAAACTAGATTTCCTGCCTCATTCTGAGTCAACGCACGCTCCACGCAACCATCCTTCCTTTAAGTTGCAATTGCCCCCGACTTAGTGGTTGTTTCTCTGAAAAGAGTAGGAGTTTACTCCAGGAGTGTAAAAAGCTGCTATCATCATCTCCCCTGCAGAACTGAATGCATCACAAGATCTGAAAGGCTAATACAAATGTACTTTTAGTTTTCTTTTCCTTTCCACACAGAACTGGCACATTGGAGCCGGGAGACAAGCTGTTAGCCATTGATAACGTCCGACTCGACAATTGCTCCATGGAGGATGCTGTGCAGATTTTAAGGCAGTGTGAAGACCTGGTCAAATTGAAGATTAGGAAGGATGAAGATAACTCCGGTATAGCAATCCTGATGCAAACTGGTGCCTGTCCACTTTAATGACATTTCCCAATAGGTAGTGCAAACCAACAAAGATAAGGGCTGCAGCCTGTCCGGTCACCACTTTCCAATTGCTTGTAGTTTATTTTTGTTACGCCACTCTTAAATGGAGCCTGGAAGGTTAAAATCCTCTCCTGTCAGAGCACAACCAAAGACTGCAGGCTTTGGCTTCTAAATGCTCTAAGTCTTTCCTGTGACCTATTTCATACATCAATTTTAAAAAATCAGTATTGCTCCTTTCTCATGCAGATGAGCAGGAAACGACTGGTGCCATTATCTACACGGTGGAGCTGAAGCGGTATGGTGGTCCCTTGGGAATAACCATCTCTGGGACAGAGGAGCCCTTCGATCCCATCGTCATTTCGGGGTTGACCAAGCGTGGGCTGGCAGAAAGGTAAGGTTTAGGGAGCAGAAGAATTTATTGACACGTGTTGACTGTGTGATGGTGCGTCTGAATAGATGCATATGTGTGGGCTTTAAAGGATCTGGACGTTGCTCAGGATATAAGATGGAATGCAGTCATATGCTGTGTCTTAATTTATCCACACCGTAGCTGTGGCTTGTAAATAGATGTTTTCGTCAGCCCTGAGTCACTCTTCTCATAGGGTTGAATTACTCTCTGATGCTCGATGGGCAGAATGGCAGCAGAAACCTCTGAGCAAGTAGGTATAAAATGCTAGGCCTTGGGTGGGTTTGATTTTAGGTCTGATTCTTTGTTTCTTCCAAATTCTAGGCCAGCCTTCAACTGAGCTGCGCTGTACAACAAATCAGTGCAGGGTTCAGCATTCAGCTCCTTGGTTCATAGTGCCTGCACTGCTGCACATTTCCATTACTTTTTTTCATTGTATCCTGAGAAGTAAGAAAGAAGGATGGGCTCAGTCAGCAGTGGATCTTCTTTTGGGGGATTTTGTATCACTGCCCACCACTCTAGATTCACTTTCTCCTGTAAAATGACAGCTTGGTCCATAAAATATCTGCGACTTTTCTGTGGCAGTTCTGCACTGTATCTGCAGCCCAGCGTGGGAGAGGTTAAAGACAGGAAGCCCAAATGCTGTCAGGCATCAGAAGACAGTGACGTTCCCTCGCTGCTCTCCGAGCCCTTTGCAATGCCATTTCTGTTCCTTCTTTGAACTCAGCTGCATGTCAACGGCTGTTCCTCAGAGAAGCATAGTGCAGGCAAGTGCTGTGGCACTGCTGAATTTTGATCAGTAACTGGTACTAAGTAAGAAATAAAAAGCCTTTTGAGACGAGCAATGGGATTGTTTAGCACGTTCACCCTAGCAATCTAACAAATAACTGGTGCCTGCTAGTGGAGCAGTTGGGGACAGAGCGTTGTGAGGAGGTCTCCAGGTAACCCTGGCTCCCTGTGCAGAAGGGAAGCATTGCTGCAGCAAAGTCTGCTTGCAGGAAAGATTGCATAGTTTTTCTACTGAAATGATGTGTATTTTTCTCCTGAGAGCAGCAGTAAGCAGTGGCTTCCCTTCATCTCGTGAAGGCAAGAGATACCCCTACCCTGCCCTCACATGCTCATGCCAGAGACAGTCTTAGCCAGGCTCTGGGGGTGTCCAGCTTTCCTGAGGCTGCAGTTTTAATGCGAGCCTGGTTTTTGCTGCAGCGCAGCACGTGTCTGGGCAGTGGCCGCGGTGAAACGGGGCAAACCGGGTCCTGGCTCTGCTGAGGGGGACGCTCTGCCTGCACGGCAGCTCGTGCTGCTCTCCCGGGAATGGGGAGGCAGAGTGTCCTCCAGGACCTGTCACACGTCTGTCACAGCGGGTGACAGATCGTTGGAGATGAAAAGGCTGCAGATTCAGATCACTTGGGTTTTATCTTGACCTTGAGCATTTCTCTTCCTGTACGTGTCTGATCCTACAGAAAGCTCCAGAGGCAGCTCAGGATGGTGGGGTTGCTGTCAAGCAGCAGAGTTAGTCACCCTGTCACCCCTTCTGCGGTGCCTGGGAGGTGACTTGGGCATGGGCCATAGGATTTGTTTTCCTTCTTCCCTGAACATATATGCTCAGGATAGGGATGAATGCAGTTAGGGTTTGATTGTGTAGAGTAATTCGGGACTATCACTGATATATGAAAGTGTCTTTATGGGTTTGACCAGCCTCCTCCGATACCAACTGGTGAAGCAGGCAGGGGTGGCTGCAGAAGGGCTTTGTAGGGTGATCCAGGAGTCCTCATCACCCACGTGTGTTAGCAAAGGGAGCTGGGATGTGCCCCCCACCCGCACTGAGCAAATCCACACCATGTGGGTGGCCAGTTCTGCTCCATCCCACCTGGAGAGTGACTGGCCTGGGGCTCACGCGCACCTCGCAGCTTACCCCACACTCCATCTGCTATTGCATGAGGGTCTGTAGAGCAGCTGGGGTTTGAGGTGAATAAGGATTAGCTGTGATGAACAGAGAGATGTGAGGGTTGTTACAGTGAAAGCTGTTTCTGACCAGCTCCTGCTCAGCTTCTCTCTGTTGTCCAGGGAGAGGCACCTGGGAGATCAAGGAGGAGACCTGCTTTGGTGGGCCTGGGTTTCTATTTTCCCTTTTGCTCTTGAAGAAAATTCTTACCTAGATGTGACCTTTCTCATTAATCGCTTTTGTATTTCCTCCTACTGAGGGAGTTTCACAGTTTCTGCGCAGTGGTTGTGCCACTGGGCCAGGTCAGGCTGCTGTTGAGGATACAGGAGGTGGGTTTCCATGAAAGATGAGTGTCTGCCTTCATTGCCATGAGAGATGTCTGTAAGTGTTAAACCACTACAGCGAGCAAAGGATCACCTTAGTGTGCTGGTGGTTAAGAATTGTTTTTGACTGTGTAGATGAAACTTTTAAGACAAATCCTCTAGTTCTGGTTTGATCTGTAGTTTATTTGAACTGGGCAAGTTTTCCTCAAGGGCTTTCTCCGTGTGCTTTGGGTGGTACAAGACGGACATCTAGCGGCTGGTTGGGACCATCATGACCTGCTCTCCAGACATCTTAACGGGAAGAGGCTGAACAGCTCTGCCTGCTCTTTGGCTACATTTCCTGGTGTGATTTACTTGTGGTAGATTCACAGTGGCACCCTTGTAGTCTTTACTTGGGCCTCCCTGAAACAGTCCCATGTTTGGGGGAAAGCTGTTTTGCCTGCCAAGGGATGTGAAATCCCATTCCTGCAGGAGCAGCAATCCATTATTCTCTCCTACTGGCCTAAGTATAACCTTGGAGAGTTGCACGCTGCTGTGAACATGAAACAAAAGGCTGTGAACAAAAGGACAAGACAGTCCAGATTTGTGGCTCCTCCTGACTCAATCATCAGAGGTTCCTGTTAGCTGAACATCATAGCACTGCTGCAGAAAGGGAGAATTGCTGCTCTCCCTTGGTATCATTAGGGAGCTGTAGCATCACTGCAGTGATTAGAGCCTGGCAAGTAGCGAGAGCTACGTCGCTTCGGAGCTGCTGGGGCTGGTGATGGATATGTGCTGCACTAGCTGCTCTACAGGAGCTGCCAGCCAGCAAGCCAAGCTTTGGCACAGGTGAAGTGTCTCCGGGTAGACCCACAAAGAGCAGACTGAGAATTGGCGTGATTCATTAATTCATTCCTAGCTGTTCCTGAGCCTGAGAATTTATTTATCAGAGGGAAGACATTAGTATTGGAAAAGACGGTGCAACAAAATGCAGTAACCTCTTCTAGTGCTGTGGTCCTCCTTGAGAAAATCACAGTGATTTAGCTGCATAGGAGTGAACTTTAAACATATTACGAACTGATTTGCAACTACACGTGCAATCTGTGTTGGACTGAATTTGTTTATGGGTTTCAAGGTTTATCCCTCATTTTTTTCCATCAATACAAAACATGCCCTTCAGCTCCCTGTTTGAAGAAGATCTGTAGACATCACACACTGGGAATGCTTGTTGTATAAGCCCCTTTGGTGCTGAAGAGTTTTGAAATTAAACTAAGTGTAGCTTGGTCTAAAGTCCCACTCCCCAAAGGTCCTAGGAGCCAAGAAGTGCCTATATTCACACATCTATGTGTGCAGTATTGAAAGACTGGGGGGAAAACAGATTCCTGGTAGTGATGATGAATAAGGGAATCACTGGAAGCCAGTGCCAAGACAAAAGCAAGTCATGAGTCTCAATTCTATTTTAAAGTACGGAGAGTTAATTTGCTACTGCTTGAAGCAGGAACTTAATGGCCTGTCTCACTAAGGCAGATTGCCTTGCTGCGTTTCTAACAACATCTTTCCTCTCTAGAACTGGAGCCATCCATGTCGGTGACCGGATATTAGCTATTAATAACGTGAGCCTCAAGGGCAAGCCGCTGAGCGAAGCAATTCACCTACTGCAAATGGCAGGAGAGACGGTGACGCTGAAGATCAAGAAACAGACTGAAAGTGAGTTCAGGAGCCTGGCTGGGGTGGGAGGACACAAGTCTACCCCACCCGGGACCCCAGGCGGTGGAGGGGTAGTGCTGTAGTGTCCTCCGTGTGCATCAGTTTGTGGGGACCTGGCTGTTGGTAGCAGGTGAGACAAGGCAGTGTGGTTGGGGCAGGGAGGAGAGGCTGGGGACAGTGGGAAAAGAAATACTTTTCTTGTGGATTTCTGAAAGAAAGATGAGAAAAGTAAAAAAAATACGCTTTTAAAAGGAGAAGAGTTGTAGATGTTATAATTACAAAACCCCAAAATGAGCAAGAGACCTTTGGGTAAGGAGGGAATCCATTGAAAAATGAAAATGACCTTATCTGAACTTTTGAAAGCAATTGGCAGTGAATCTTTTATGCCCCCTTTCTACCTCTGAATCCTGAGATCATCTTTCAAAGCAACCTACCATGGCTCTGGAATCCTCCTTCCCCTTTCCCAGCTACGCTCCCTGCAGCCTTGAAGCCATCCCACTTGTCATGGGGATTGTCATGCGGATGTCACTGAAACTTTTTCTAGTATGAAGTTCATAACCAGCACTCCACGTAGGTGCTGCTGACATGGTTCAGGTCCTGTCCCCAAAGGCAGATCATGCCAGAAGCTCCTTGCCTGAAAGCTCTTCTGATCTGAGTCACCAAAGAGGCCCCCTGAGATCAGAAAGGCCTGTGATGCCTCGCTGCTCTCATTTCTCTAGGCAGGCGTGTTCTGTGGGACGTTTACAAAGGCCCACACAGATGGACTTGTGAGTCTGCATTAGGTCCCAGACATCTCATATTCAGGGATACCCAAATCCCATTTATATCCCACGCATGCTAAAATTCTGAAAGGCAGTTTTCCAGTCTGGTGTGAGGTAAGAAATGTGTAAAGTGCATTTTACTGTAATATACAGAGCTTTCTCAGTTACATTTGAAGAGCTAAAGGAGGTTCTTTGGTAGCCTTGTGTTTGCTCTTGTGTGAACCTTTCCCTGAGGCTTGCTCTTCATGCCTGGTAAAACAGCACGTTGTGATTTCAGAGCCCTATCCCAAGAAATCCGGGAGTATAAATGAAGTGAGTGACCCAGAAGATGAACTAGCAGACTCCCAGAAAACTAGCAAGCTGTCTGAGATTTACTCTACCACAATTCCTAGTGTGGACAGTGCTATGGAGTCCTGGGATGGCTCTGGCCTTGATGCCAGCTATGGAAGCCAAGGTAAGCCAATGTGCTCCTTCGTTAGACATCTCTGAGCCTATGTGAAGACAGGCAGAACCTCCTGGCCTCTTTGGAGGATGTGTTTGAACTGTGGATTGTGATCTGCCTGCACTTGGATGGCTTCTTGGCTCCAGCAAGGAGATGGCCTTCTAAAATGCAGTCGTGTGGTGCTCTGTGTTGATGTGTCTGATTTATATTGTTATCAGTGTGTTCTTCCTTGCTTATGTGGCATCCTGCTGTTCATAACATTTTCAAAACCATTTACAGCACTTTAAAATTCAGGTAATCAGGAGAAATATTTGTCCTCTGTATGTCTCTTCAGGATGTTTTAAAAAGTTCAACAAGAATTTCTTTTGACTAGAAGTACTCATTTAACAAAATAATTAAGGTAATACTACAAGAAAGGCTCTCTAATTCTCCATTGAGAGTTCAGATATACTGTGTGTCTATGAGGCCAGATTTGTTCAGCTGAGACTTCTGCAAGGTGTATGGAATGGGGATGGAGGATGCTCTAGTCCTAAGAATAGGTTTGCATTTGCTAGTTCAGATATAGTGACACAAATTAGTCACGTGTGCTAGTTGCCCACCTTGAAGCAACCTCTGAA
>JAVCKT010003597.1:0-28788 GCA_032273925.1 Rhynchotus rufescens
ATGGAGGCTGTGTGGGGACGGGGGCTCTGATGGTGGCTGGCCCGCAGCGAGCCCGCCGGAGCCGGCCCGTGTCGCCGCCGCCGCCATCAGGGACGAGCGAGGAGGAGGAGGAGGAGGAGGCTACATGGCCGCCCGCGAGGAGAGGCCGCCGCCGCCGCGGCAGCCCCCGGCGCCCGCCGCCCCGCTGCGGCAGCCGCCCGCCGAGGCCGACGAGGAGGAGGACGCCAACAGCTACGACTCGGACGAAGGCAGTGCGTGTCCCGCGCGCGTCCGCACCATGAAACCCGCTTTGGGGGACGGGGCGCCAAGTGCTGTGGGTTTCCAGCAGGCAGCCTCCCCCTTGCCTCCTCCTTGAGGTTTTACACCCAAAACGCTGCCCTTGCCCAGTGCTGGGTCTCCGTCTCCTTCCAGGTCCTTTTAATGCCTGGTAAAATGGTAGCTGGGAGAGGACGGGGCTGTTTGGTTGTTGTTTTCTACTTGGAATCAGGGAGCCCTCCCCAAAATGCAGCCCCCGAGGAAGGAGCGCGAAGGCTCCGGAGGGGATCGGCGCCTGGGCCAGGTCTCACAGCCAGCCCTGCACTCGCTCCCCTCCCTGCAGTCGCTTTTTGCACCAAATTCTTTGGGGCAACCTTGGTCCGATTGCCACCCCTTGGAAATGTCGTCCCTCCGAACCCATACGCGTTTGCACCGTGGCGCTGAGACCTCCCTGCACCACGGCCATGGAAGGTTTTGTTTGTCCTGGTGCATCTCTCTTTTCCCGCTGAATATTAAAGTCAGCAGAGCAGACACAAGCTGCCCTTCCTGTATCCTGGCCAAGTCTGCCCTTGTCATGCCTTGATGGCTCGAGCTTATGAATTTGGCTGGATTTCTGTGCAGCAGTTTAGCTGATGCCAGTAGTCTCGCATGCTTTAAGTGGCTTTTAAATTTGAACGGCAAATCTTCCTAATTATTGCTAATCGGGGCTGATTAAACACAGCTATTGGCTGGGGTTTTAATAAAGTCATATCCTGTCTTTCCATCTTCTCTCCGTCACCAGCTACGTTGGGAGCCCTGGAGTTCAGCCTACTGTATGAGCAGGAAAACAGCTCTCTGCTCTGCACCCTCATCAAAGCCAAAGTAAGTGCCCGCTTTGGGGACAAGATGCTCTTCTGCCCACTGTGCAGAGAGGTGCCTTGTCACCCTGCACACACATATGACTATCAGCTAGGTAGTCCCTTTCTTTACAGTCCTAAATCTGGTCTGGTTCCTAGCTCGCTAAGTACAAGGGCAGGGAGAGCAGAGGAGCTGCTTGCACTGGCTGCTCTGCTCTCTGTTAGTCCAATATTGCCTACAGTGTGGAATGGTCTGTGTTTTTCCTAACCTTTGGGTGCCAGAAGGACTCCTCTTGCTTTATAGCAACTAACTGGTAGTTTTTCCTCTTCCTGAGGCTCTGCTTAAAGCAGATTCATATTCTGTGTTTTCTTTTATTATCATTTAGGGCTTAAAACCAATGGATTCAAATGGCCTGGCTGATCCCTATGTAAAACTACACCTCTTGCCTGGAGCCAGTAAGGTAAGTCTTTGTGTGACATGGGTGCATTTGACAGTGGGTCTGAAAACAGGACAAGAGGTTTCTAGAATTCCTCCAAGATGCCCAGAAACGTATGGAGATTTGGGAGTAGGTCATGGCAGAGCTCTGGGAATCTCAGTTCACCTGGAGTAGCAGACAGTTCTCATGGTATCTCTGCAAGCAGATAATTCTTGCAGATGCTTTGACATACAGTAGAGAGGTGAAGTGCCCAAGCTACAGTAGTTCATCAGTGAAGCAAAATATTCTGCTTTTCTCTGGGAGTCAGGCACAGATGGACCAGTTTGCCTCCTACAAGCATTTAGCATCATGTAGGGGATAAATATGTGCTTCATGACTCTCCTTATTGACAAGGTAGGTCTTTTTCTGTAGCTCTGTCTGTAAAGATACCATATCAGCTTTGTTTGGGAGAAATTTGAACTGGAGGCAGGCGAATACAGAGAACAGAAGTTCAATTCCGTGCCCTTTCTGGTGGCATAAGAGTCTTTTCTCACAGTTCTGTGGTTCTTGGTGTGCCACGGCGTCCTGAGGAAATGAACGTGCCTTGAAAGACAGGAATCCAGACTGCAGAAAGGGTGACATTGTTAATGCATTGCAAAGCAGCTGACACAAAATCTAATTATTACTGGAGTTTGAGAGATTGATTTACTTTGAAGCTGCAGCACGCTCTAATTAGAGCTGTAAAAAAATAACCATTAAGTGAGTAAACTCTTCTACCCCCCTCATCAAAGGAAGCTCTGTAAATCTCACTCCCCATTCCAACTAAATTAAACTCAGTGGAGAAATCTTTTAGAGAGGAACGAAGACTGCCAGCCCGGTGCCTAAGGAATTCTGTCCTGCTCTGGGGATGCGAAGCTCTCTCCTATAGCTGAGTTTTGCTCAGAGGAAGCAAGTGCAAAATGAGGGAAGCGGATATTAAAATCATTGAATTGAGATTACTTCCTCCCCATCTCCCCAGCCCCAAAAGATGCTCATAAAAGACAAGAGCAAGTGTCAGAGGCACCCAGAAGTCCTGTTTCTCTGGTTGAAATAAATGTCTCTGGGAAGAGCAGTCTTTTTAAGATAATCTCCAGTCAAATCACCTTTCTTTCCCACGCTGTTCTCTAGTGAGCCAAAAGTGATGTAGCTTCTGATCTCTTATCCTCTCTCAGCAACCTAAATTTACGCAAGGATGAAATCAGGCACTATGTGTAATTATACTGCGTTTTATTTTTCTGCAACAGTCAAATAAATTGAGAACAAAGACTCTGCGCAATACCCGTAACCCTGTGTGGAACGAGACCCTGGTGTATCACGGCATCACGGACGAGGACATGCAAAGGAAAACGCTCAGGCGAGTGGAGGAGCTGGGGTGGCCCGTGACGAGGCGAGGGGGGACGGGAGCTGTGCGTCTCCTCTGCACAGCAGAAAAGCTCAGCTCTGGGTGCCGAGCGTTTCAAACCAGTCCTCCTGGCAAACGCTGGAAGAGGCCACTGGCAGCAACGGGCGTGTTTTTAACACAGCACCTGAAAGTGCAGAATTTTGGGTCAAAATCCTCCACGTTAATATGTTGATTTTATTCTTTTAAAAAGGAAAATGAAAGCAATTCAGACCATCTCAATATTAAATTATTGCCATCACTGTTAATCTCATCAGTATGTAATTTATGTATCCCATATTTGTCTATTTCTCTACCTGTAATTTGACAATATCCTAGTGAAATATTAAGATGTTCCCAAAAATCTTCAACATCTCCCTTCTGTAAGAAACATCAAAATGCTTGTGTCTTTTGTCTGGTTCTTTTGTTCTACTCGTTTATTTTTTCATAGCAAACTAGAAATCCTGTTTCCTGAGTGACTTTGTTTAGAGGAGAGCCAGATACCTGGAGAGCTGGATATTACTTTGCTTTGTCCACCCCCTGAGCAGCAATCTTGTTGGAGTGTTTTCTACATGGATGCTAATGTGCTCCCAAATCAGGTGCTGCTCCTGCTGGTTTGATGTTCTCTCTCATGTTCCCTTCAGGATCTCTGTGTGTGATGAAGACAAATTTGGCCACAACGAGTTTATTGGCGAAACTAGAGTTTCCCTGAAAAAACTGAAACCCAATCAGAAAAAGAACTTCAACATCTGCTTGGAGAGAGTAATACCAGTGAGTTTTTCAGAAACTCTTGTCTAGTACTGTTAATTCTGCAATTGCAAATAAATGGCATGGGAGGGGTGAGCTTGAAACTGGTACGATCCAAGGCATCTTCACGCCTACCATTCATTGACATCCTAGAGAGTTGGACTCCCACCCATGTCTCAGGTTCTGGGCTGATGTGACATATTAAGGCAGAGGGATAGACATATGGTGGGAATCCAGGGATTCCGGGGATCCCGGGATCTGGTTTCACTTAAAATGGTATGGATCTGAAACAAGGAGGTCAGCAGTCCCTTGATTCCAGTAACAAAAAAAAAGGCAGAACTTTGCTCTCGGAGAAGTAGCCTAGATTAGAAAAAGCAAATGAAAGGAGCTGACCTTCTTGAATTGGGAGTGATTAATAGTTAATGTGAAGCGCTCGTTGCAGAAAGTGACTCAGCCCTTTGGGGAACTCTGTGGTGGCTGAAAGATCTTCTGACATTTGCCCGCCTGTGCTGATTTATGTCGCTGGAGAGGAGCGGGCAGTTTGTTGCCTGTCTGCACTTTGCTCCCCAGTGCTCTGAGTGATGTGTTAAGTCTGCTGAAGGAGAAATTATCAGAGTAAAACAATCTTGATTTGAGCCTCCTTCCACTCCTGAGATCAATGGGGGAGCTTTGCAGAGCTCCTAGCATCCACGCGGGAGTGTTTTTGCCATAGGGCAGTGCCTCTCTCAGCTGCAGTTATTCATGGAAGTCTCTCTTTGTTCCCTTCCCAACTCAAGATGAAGCGTGCTGGAACGACCGGCTCGTCTCGTGGGATGGCGCTGTATGAAGAGGAGGTAAGAGGCTGCCACGTCCTCGGAGTGTAACGCGCTTTCTGCACGATGGGTCAGTGATCTGTCGTGTGTGAGCGCCGCTTTGCGCCTTCACGGAGGTTCTGCGGGTCTCCTGCAAGGTTTCCTCTCAGTTTCCCTTTGCCTGCTCTGCAGAGATCCCTGACTGCAGCTGCTCTATTTCTGGAGCTGTTTTCCTGGGCCCTTTCACGTAGGGCACCTCCTTTGGCTTCCTCCTGCAGGTGGATCGCGGCGGGGACGTGGAAGAACGTGGCAAGATCCTTGTGTCCCTCATGTACAGCACCCAGCAGGGCGGCTTGATCGTAGGCATCGTGCGCTGCGTGCACTTGGCAGCCATGGATGCCAACGGCTACTCGGACCCTTTCGTTAAGCTGTGAGTGAAAGCTGGGGGTGCCTTGGCATCAGAACGTGGTGCTTGGGCATTAGCTGACGCTCTGCTGCTCAAACCTCCTTCCAAAACCACGCCGGAGAGGGAAGCGTTTCCCAGGGCGTTAGAGCTGAGTCCTCAGCACGGAGAAATGAGGTGGCCTCTGGTGGAGCCTGTTTGGGGTGATGAGGCTGCTGCCTCGGGCTCTTTTTGCCCCTGTGTGCTGCTCTTAGCTGGTTGTAACTGGTTGCTGTGGAAAATGTCCCTGGTTTTTTGCTCTGTGCTCACTGCTGTGACAATAACCACGCAGGCTGGCAGGCAACGTGTGTGGGTAGTTGTGGTGCCTGCGCTACACCAGCAGCAGGACTGACTGCCCCGAGCACCAGCCTTGGCCAGGGGAAACCTGAGCCCCCGCACAGCTCCACCAAGCCCCGCTTAGTGCGATGCCACCACGGGCAGCCTGCAGTCCACTGTGCAGCCACGGGGACACCCTCCGCTGCAAACACAGCGGCGTCACCGGCGCAGACATCAGGGGCCGCAGTGCCTCGTGCCGGCAGGGCCTCGCTGCAGCACGGAGCACGTCTCCCAGAGCAGCGATTTCCCTCCCAGCACGAGCTGCAGAGGCTCCGTGACAGGCACGGAAGCACTTGTTGTCAGACGGCTCAGGAGAACGCAGCAGATCAAGGACGCTTTAGCTTGCTGCTTATCAGCTGCAGTGCACACAGGGCTGTGCAGTCTGTCCCGGATTGCAGATGTGTTTTCTTGGCTGTTTTTCAAAAGAAAAACTTTATTTTCCTTGCTAAAAGATGAGTTCAGCTCAAAAGTTCTCATTGATAGTTTTTGCATGGCTTTTTTTGTTGTTGTTGTTGAGTGGAACTCAGTGATTTTCTTCCTTGTTCTCTATTTTTATGTATTTTTCCACAAATAGAAAATGGTGGTTTTCCATGTTTTAAGCAACTTCCAACAATTAATGCCAGCTGTAAAAGTTAGTCTTGGGTCTGCAGCCAGTCTGCAAAGCAAGAGCCACTAATTTTTTTCCATAGTTAATAAGTGAAAAATAACTCGGTTCAGCATGCTGATCTGCACTTTGTTAAAGGCTGCTGGAGCACTTTTAGCATTTTGTTAAAATAAATCTTTCTGTATCCGTATGTGTTCACACATTCTTGGTTGAATTTCCATCAGCCAAGGCTCAGTGTTAGAAATGTGGCTTCTTGTTGTGTATTGATCATTAACCTACCTGCCAGTTTTCCATTTCCTGGCTATTTTGGGTATTCCACCCTACTGGCATCAGTAGTGCCAGGGTAGCTGCTTTTGAATGAAATGTATAGTTCAAAGCTCAACAGGCTAACTTGTTTCTTTCCTTAAATATCTTTGTTTTGTTTGTTTTTGTATTCCAGTTCAAAAGCTCACATCTTTTTTTTTTAGCTTATGAAGTCATGCTGTTCTTTCACTTGAGTTTTGTGTTGTTTTCTGTTGCCCCCAGTTGGCTGAAACCTGACATGGGAAAAAAGGCCAAGCATAAGACACAGATTAAGAAGAAAACATTGAATCCTGAGTTCAATGAGGTAAGGATTAAATCAATGTAAGTATCATTACATTGTGTGACTGAAGATGGAGACACGCTCCCCAACATTGGTTACCCCACTTGTTTACTCACAGTGTTTGGTTTTAGAAACAAATGCCTTTCAGGTATGCCAAGCTCAAAGATCAAACTGGCTTCAGCAGTGAGCTCTGTGAGAGGCTCTTGGTGGGCTCTTCTTGCATCTTAGAAATGGGAAGTGCCATATTTGGAGGCTTTGATTTTCATGCTGTCTTGACAGAATATGTGCAAAATGCTAAGTTAGATATAAGGAGTAAACTTGGCTTATGTGTCTGTAGGAGAAAAGGTACCACAAGAGAACAGCATTTGCTCTTTGTTAATGTGTTTGATATATATCCTCCCATTTGATTTTGAATTCAGGCTGTGCAGAAAGAGTAGCAGAGGCTCCTTAAGGGCAGAATTTTCCTTCTGTTTCCTTAAAAGCTGAAATCCTTGGAGTGACATGAGTTTTCCTCTTTTCCAGGAGTTCTTCTATGATATAAAACACAGCGATCTGGCCAAGAAGTCACTGGACATATCTGTCTGGGATTATGACATTGGAAAATCTAATGATTACATTGGTGAGTGGCAGGGTTTGTGCTCTGGGATGTGGTTTAGATGCCATGCCTCCCTTGTATGGAAAGGATAAATAAGTCGCCTGTTTGGTGAGGAAGATCTGCAGGCTGAGCTTTGAAGTTGGACTTTGCAGGTTGGCTGTGAGTTTGTGCCAGACCATCAAAGGGGTGATCCAGCACAGGGGAGACCACACTGCCCCTTTCCTGTCATCCCAAAGGGTCTCCTGTGAGGGCATGGCAGCTTTGGTTGCTCCCATGATTTTTAAGTTGGAAATGCAACGAGAGAAGTGCTGAAAGCCTTGGCCTGTCCCCGTGGAGATGGTTAAGTGGGACATCAGCATCATCTCTGAATGTAATCTCCTGCCTCTCTCCTTTCTTCCAGGCGGTTGTCAGCTTGGCATCACGGCTAAGGGCGAGCGCTTGAAACACTGGTACGAATGTTTGAAGAACAAGGACAAGAAGATCGAGCGCTGGCACACCCTCCAAAACGAGAACCACGTAGCCAGTGATTAAAGGGAGACGCTGCCCCAGCCTCCCCAACAGGCACATCCTCTGCCAGTTCCCTGTAGATTCCTGATGTCCGTCTTCCAGTGCAGTCATGCCTAGTGCTCCCACCTTTGATCTCAAGGCACCAATGCTGTTCTGTCTCCTCTCCAGACATCCTGTGCCCACCTCCAAGTGAAACCGAACCTAGATCGATCTTTTATATTCACCTCCCTTTTTTGTTTCTTTTCTTTTCGTCCCCCCACCCCTTCACTGAATTACCCTGCTGTGTTCTTTTGCCGAGCAGTAGTTTCTTTTGTCTCTTTCTCAGTAGTCTCATGCAGGTCGCAATGGCATTGCCTGTCTGTTGTGTGTGTGATGGTACGTGTTCGCCAGCCCTCACTCATGTGGCTCATCCCATCATCACCAACTCTTTTAACTTTTGATGGATGCACGGTCAGCAGACCTTCCGTGTTCCCATTTTAGCATGGCAGGGGTGAGTGTTGATGTCGGAGCATTGAACAGTTCTGTTTGTTTGATATCGATACCTCAGTTGCAATAATGAAAAGCTGGTTAGCTTTGATGTGGGTCATAAACATAACTTGGTATCTGCATTGTCATGAATAGGCTGAAGCCTGTGTCACAGATGTAATCCTGCAAGTGCTGCTTTGGCTTTTTTTCTGATCTGCTACATTTGAGCAGTGTTGTAGTACCCGCTTTTGAGTTTCTGCTGAGAAGATCCACTGTTGATACAGCATTCAAATAGAAAACTGCAACTAGGGAGCCACGCTGCGTGCTTGCAGAGAAACCAGAGGTTTGTGTCGGCTCACACTTGGGTCTGGTTGCAGTTCATTTTAGATCTAGGAACACGTCCACTCTGTTTATATAGGAACACACCCCTATTAAAGCTTGTGACTACCTCCACTTCATAGCTGCGTATTAGTGCATAGATGAACTTGGAGGGCAGGTTTTTAGGCCCTCTTGAGACCATATTTTCTGTTGCTGTCTGTGGTCAGTTTATTGTACCACATGCATGAGAGGAGCTGATGGAGAAGATATTTCCCAGCAAATAGCTGATATATTCAAGGATTATTGCTTTAAAATACTACAGATAATGAAATTAGCTCATTAGAGGTCTTCCAACACTGTTTTGTTTTTGTTTTGGCAAGTCTGCACAAGAACCACTGTCTACAACCTGTGCTTTATTTATTGTCTGGAGGTGTTTTATTTGCTATTGATAAAAGGAGAAGCCGAGAAGCTCTCAAACCGATATTGATCTTTTTTAGTACCTTCCTGATTCATCCGTTGTCTCTGGACCACCTCAAGCGTAGCAATGTCAATATTAGCACAATAAGCACTACTGGAATATATTGTCGGTCAGCTGCAAATCGAGCATGTTGTGTGAAATCTAAACCCCAAGCCCCTTTGGTTCACGCTCTTGTCCCCTGACTTCTCCTGCAGCTCGCTGCTCTAGTCTCTGCTGGTGTGGTGTTGTGTGGTATGTCCTGGATTCAGCTGTACTCAGAGGGGGTTTTAGAGGCTTTTTTTTCCATTTTGAGGGGATGGGTTCCAATATTTTCCTATTCTTGTTCTCTCCCCTGCTGCCTCCCAGCAGAATTCACTCTGACTACTTATTTGCAGTGAACAGCTTTACCAGGCGGCAGTGGCTGCAGCTAGAGGGGGCTTTGTACCGCGGGGAGGTTTGCTCTCCCGGAGCAGGTACCACCACCACCCCGCGCTGTTCTGCTCAGCATCCTTTGCCTGGCACTCCTCCGGCTGTGCCTTGCCCGTACCTTGCCCAGCTCTCCACAAGGAGACAGCCTTGGACCGCCAACGCGGAGAGAAATCCTGAACGTGCTCCCTGCATCCTCCCAGCCCAAGCTAGGGCAGCCCTTCATCCCAAACTGCTCCTCCTTACTGCAGCATGTCCAGCTAGCTGCTGATTTAAGAAACATAGGATGGTTACAGAAAGCAGCTTAGGACCTCATGCCCCTAAAACCGCGAGAAGATGCTTTCTAAGATGGTCTTACCTTCCTTTTGTGTGGTTCTTGCCTTGGCGCTCCCAAGTGTGGCATCCTGAAGGCCCAGAGCTGGTGTGTCCGTGCAGCGAGCTGTGCGGAGCCGCGCGTGCAGCTGGCCCGGTCCTTCCGGACCGTCTCCCGCGCGCAGGGGCTGCTGCCTCGCGCTGGCAGTCCAGCAGCGTGCGGGATGCGGCCGCAGTCCTTTTGAGCACGGTGAGCCCAGACCTTTGCACGCTGCTTTCCCGGGTGCCGTTCACACACGACACACTTCCAAGCTGTGATGGGGAGATGTTTGACTGGCAATGAAATTACCTTATTTTTTTTAATCTTTTTTTTTCCATCCATCCCCCACTCTAAGCCTCCTTTATGTGTGCAGAACGATTAATTTAAGGTCGCCTTTACCTGGGTAGCTTCTTCCTCTGTCCCGCGCAACATATTCTGCTCAGTCTGCTCCCCTTGCAGCAAAATTATTCTAGGGTCATCGATTTGCACCCATAAAAATTAAAAAGTACCACTTGCCTGCCCCTCTCCCTCTATTGTGTAAATCACAGTCCTTGTCTCCATTTGCCACGTTCTTCTGAGTTTTTCTGATGGTAATTTCTGCCCTAAACAACTTCCTTTGTAAATAAAGCTGGCACATTTGGTTTGGGAATGGTGCAAAAAAAAAAAAAAGCCTCCTCTACTGCTGTTTGCACTCAAACTCGCATGCAGTGATTTTACAGCAAAATATCAGTTTACAAATAGTAAGAGAAAAAAAAATGTTACACGAACTAGAAATACTCCAGTCTTCCGCTGCATGCAGCACAACATCCTCTCTCTTTCTGTGGTATCTAATAAAGCGAGACTATTGTAAAAGAAAAGAAAAAAAAAAAAAGGATGTTTCCAAGTTTCTTTATTCCTGGAGGGAGCGTGGTGCCCTGTGCGGGTACCTGCGTGGGGACTTGTGGTGCGTCGGAGAGCACGGAAAGCTACCTGAGGTCGGGGTGCTGAGGACGCCTTTGGAAACTGCATTTGCTTTCTCCGATTGGGAAGGAGGAGGCCACAGCATTTCAGAGGTAGGGATTTTTATTTTGTTTTGTTTTGTTTTGTTTTATTTTGTTTTATTTTATTTTATGTTTTATTTTATTTTGTTTTATTTTATTTTATGTTTTATTTTATTTTATGTTTTATTTTGTTCTATTTTGTTGTTTTATTTTATTTTTCCCTTTCCCATGAGAAGCAAAGCAAACCCCACATACAGCCAGCTCCTAGTACCCTTCTCCTCTGCAGCCCAGGGCAAGAACAACCAGGTCCCCCAGTGCCATGGAGGTGACTTCTAGAGAAAAATGCCTCCTTGGGATCTGGTTTGCCTGAGCGATTATTATTATCATCATCATTTTTATTATTTGGGGTGACTGTAGGCATGGTTTCCAGCAGGCTGCCCTGCACGTGCTGGTCCCTGAGGAGCACCTGGCTCCTACCCTGGTGCTGGCCATGCTTCCTCACCATCTCGGTGGGAACCCTGGCCAGGCCACTGCCAAGTCTGGTCCCCTGGGCATCGGAGACAGGGATGTGCCACGCGACGCTGTGTACCAGCGTCAATGCCCATGGATGGCAGCAGATGTCACTGATGCAACGGATAGGGAGAGTGCTGAGAAGAAAAGTGTGGCCTTGGTGATGGCCTTGATGGTATCCCCCAGCAGCCGTTTTGGTGGGAGCTCCCCTCTCTGTCGCTGTTTTAGGCAAGTTATAGACCTCGTGGTTGTTGTTGGCTCTTTACATCTAAGAGCCATCAGCAATGAGCACTGAGCACCCTAAATTCTTCTGCTATCTAGGAGAAGCTCTCCTCTTCTGGTGCACGCTGGTATGAAAAGCAACCAAGGGTTATTTATGCAGGGCAGTGTCGTAAATGGTGGTTTCCCCTTGGGTGGAGGGCTCAAGGTAACAGGGAAGAACAATGTTTTTCAGCTGCTGAATGAGTTGTCCTTTATTCGAAGGAAAAATCAGAGAGCGCTGAGGAGGACAATGATCCCGAAGCTTTCATGCTACACACGGGATGTTAAAAGGTTGGAGTGAAGAAAATGGGTCATTTCCAGAGATGGCCAAGCGCTACGCGTGCTCGCTATGGGTAGCTCTGCTAGTGGTGGTATTTTAGGTGCAGTGGATGGAAGAAAGAGCAAGGGACTGTCTCGGTAATTACTGGGTGAGCTAAAGGAACAGCAGGGCCAATTGAATTCCCCTTTGTCTGTTGATAAAGCTTGTTCTCTTCTAGATCTTTAGTGGCAGGAAATAGCTAGGTCTTTGTCCTCTGAAAAAACAGTTCCCAGAGGTGTCTAGTAGCCTTGAAATTGAGTTTTAACTTCCCTTTATTTTATTATTATTTTTTCAGCATGAGAGCTTCGCATTGATTTTTCCTTTCTGTGGTTCCCTGGCATTTGCACTCCAAGTGGTCAGACAGGAACTCCCGGCCAGGAGGCCACCCAGCTCCTGAAACGGGGCTTCCACCTTGGCTGAGCGCTCAAGTAAGAAGCCGCCGTATCCTGTGTGATTAAGAGACTGCTTTGTTTGATTGCAGGATAGGCAGCACCAGATGTCGTTGACTGTGAAGTCCTGGATGGAAAGAGCTTCAAAGGAGAGAGAGAAGCGTTTGCAGAGAACCTGTGGGGACTAAAGCAGGTCCTTTGTTCCACTCACTGATATTTCTGCTCCCATTTTCTGCTCAGTGTCTCTGAAAAGGAAACCCTTGGATTGCAAATTGCGCTTGATGAGAACCATTATTTGCATGTTCTGCTTTTGTAGGTAGCTTTACTGTTTTAATTACATCTCAGAACATCTGAATGGTTCTGCTGTTCCGATGAGTTTCCTTGTGTGCTAATTAGATTTAGACCTTCGATGCAATCAATAGATTCTCATCTCGGTACTGGCCAAGCCAGTCATGACCAGTAATTTACAGCTCTAGTTGTTCTGAAATCAATACAGATTTGCTCTTCATTGAGAGGGCTGTAAAACACGGATGACAGCAGGCACACTAAGCAGTTGACATGGAAGCAGATCCCTTGCTGCTCTTGGAGGGTGGCCAATACCATTAGACAGGAACTGCTGCAGAAACGGTGAGCAGAGCGAAGCAGATCCCTCCAGCTGAACGGGTGCTGGGCTGAAGACATTGACAGAGCGTTGGGCTCTTGCTCTGTTCCTGGAGCAGGCGATGAGTAATTCAGCTGCGAGGCCGCCGTGCTCGAGGAAGCAGGCTCAGCTGGTTTGGGAAGCCACAGTGCCTTTCCAAGGCTGTGCTGACTTGCACTGCACACTGTGACCTTCTCCAGAACAGGAAGAGCAGAGGCAAAGCTGCTGCTCCGCGTGTAGGGACTGCTTTCCTGGCCGCCAATTCCCTTCCACAATGCCCCCGCCACGCTCCGGTGCAGGCTGTGCTGCACCGGGAAGGAGAAAAACCTCCTGTGACTTTGGGTCTTCTGAAAATAAATAAAAAAAATAGTTTTACTATTTAATATTTCATTAAAAAATAGAGAAGCTCAAATAAATAAATCCCTCTTCTATCTGCTTTCGAGCTTGGCTTTCCAAAAAGCCTACAGCTCGAAATCTCTTTATCTCATAGGGCACAGATAACGATGTAATTATGAGCTCAGATCAATGGTTTTCATGCTGTTGGTGCCCAGCCTAAAAATAAAATGTTATTATTTCCCTTGGATGCACAGAGCTGAGCCTAGCATCTCCACTGAGCTGCTGGCCCAAAGCGGAATCATTGACGAGTGGCACTGAGGGCTGGAGATAGTCTGCAGAAGGGTTCAAAAGGCTAGAAAATCTGCTCCAAAGGACAAGCTCTTCCTTCTTTTAGGCCTCGAGCGCAGTTCTGCCCGCAGCCTGGCCACAGGCAGGTTAGTCCCAGGAGCACCGATCCCAACGGGAGCTGCTCGCAGCACTACGTGCTCCGCTTGTCTTCCGAGACACGTCAGGGTGACTGTGCTTAGCTCAGGACCCCGGCCAGTCCCTGGTGCTGTGTCCAGAGCGATGACCGAGCAGCAGAGATGTCTGTGCGTGTCGAGGAGAAAAGGTCAGATCTGGAAGGAACCCTTGTGTGAGAGCTGCCAGTTATAGTGTCTTAAATTTAACTCCATTATAGATGCTTTCAGTAACAGGTTAAACTCAGCCCAGGCTTTGCTGGGTGCAGCGCTGCAGCCTTGGGAGATAACCTGGACCACAGGAAAATCATGAAGATGCTGGTGAGATGACTGCTACTCCTTACGTGTAGCTTGATGCTGATGGCTTTGGCTTGTCTTGTTTCTCAGGGTGACACCTGGATGCTGATCCAGAGAGGCCAGCAAAGATCCCCCAGCCACAGTGGCCTCTTCCCAACCGCCTTGCAGGTTCCCAGGTGCTCCTTCCCTATTCTCGGCTGCAGAGATATCGCCTGTGAAACACGGGACCACTTTCCAGCAGCTGTGTGATTTTCTGAGAGTTTCTTGGGAAAGAGAAATCCAAAGAATAAATATCAGCCCCTTCTTCTTGCATGCTGCATAATAGGAATATAACTTATTGCCATTGGAGAGCTGAGTGTTTGGCAGCTGCCATAAATCCCCAGTTCCAATTGACTCTGCGCACACTTAAACAAAAGGAAAGGACGTGCAGCCAAACTGCAAGTGTAATTGGAATAGGGAGCGGAGCACTTTGATTAGTCACAGCTCGAATAGTAACTGGGCATAGTGCTGATTTTCTTCTAAATACAGTCAGAAACCCCAGCCTATTTACCTGTCTCCAGCTTGCAGCATCTGAATAACGAAGGGGCTAAATGCTGTAGTATTAGGCTGGGCCTGGTTGCTGCAGCTAAATGCTGCAATATTTAGGCTGGGCCTGGTCGCTGCAGCTAAATGCTGTAGTATTTAGACTGGGCCTGGGCGCTGCAGCTAAATGCTGCAGTATTTAGTCTGGGCCCGGTCGCTGCAGCTAAATGCTGCAGTATTTATTCTGGGCCTGGTCGCTGCAGCTAAATGCTGCAGTATTTAGTCTGGGCCTGGTCGCTGGCTCTCCTTCTCCCCCCCCAGGCTGTGGGTTAAACTGTTTGGCTCGTTGGGAGCACCCAGATGTCCAGCCCTTGGTGCCGACCTCCAGACCACGACAGAGCCAGGCTGCTGGGAGCGTGCACCGTGGATACCAGGAGATGAATCCAGAATCCAAGCACCAGGAGAGGAATCCCTGGAGAAGCAGCTCTGCTCGGTGCTGCCTCTCCCGCTGGGCAAGTGGCTCCTCGGTGAGGATGCAGCGAGGATGATGATGGAGCAGAGCAGAGCAGAGCGGCCCCCATGCACTAGGCGAGATCAAACAGCACCTGCCTTGAGAGCTGAATTAAATAGCTGGAGCCGAGCAGGTTTCTGCATCTATCAGGGCTGCAGAGAGGACCGATTTCTTAGCTCTTCTGGTAGCGCTGTTAAAAATCCCGACAAACTGTCTCTTCCCAGAACTATCAAAGGGAAAAAGAGCCATTTTGAAGACATCAAGGCTACAAAACAAAAGCTCTGGCCACTGAAAAGTTGAAAGGATTTTTATGTTGTTGAGTCAAAAGGAATTGCAGTTTAGATGAAACGGTGTTTTTAAGCACAAGATGGGCTTTATTTTCCTGTGATTTCTTTTTTTTTGGGTGGATCCTGAGTGCTTTGCTTTATTTTATGCTTTGAAGCATTCCAGAAAAGTGAAGAAAATGAAATGAAACGATATTTTCCAAGCCCCCTTTTGCATAGCAGCCCCCAGACGCATTTATTCCACGTACCAGTGCAAAGCACCGTTGAGGAGCATCCTTTATCTTCCATCACAGTGCAAATGCTGCGCTGAACCCGTCCCTAAGCATCATCCCTCTGTTTCAATTGAGACAAATGCACAGTTTTGTGGTGAAATGGAGTTTTAGATGGCAAAGACCAGCCCCTTCCTTCCACCACAAGGCACAAGTGCTTAGGACTCCTTGCTCAGCTTAAGGGAAAGAGCCTGAGGGACCCACGGGTGTCTCTACCCCTCGTCCATGGATGAGGATCTACCCAACCTCCTAGCTGAGGATCAATGTTATTAATTAAAGGCTGGCGAGACCGAGCTGGATGGCTGGTTGTTATAGGCACCCGATGAGGTTTTTATAGGCACCCGATGAGAGTCTTGCCATGGAAACCCTGATTGCTGCAGAGACCTCGATAGCCTCAGCAAAGCACTTTCAGGTAATTTTTGAAATATGCTAAAAGAGAGTATTTTTCCTTTTAAAATCCAAATGATTCATGTATGCAAGATGACTCCTACTTAGTTTTGAAAGGTGAGTGGGCTCCTCAGGGCCGGGATTCCGCAGGGAGCGCCGGGAAGCGGGAGCCTCCTCTGCAACGCTCTGCTGGGCCCCGAGGACAAGCTGATAACAACCAGCGGAGCCCTCAGAACTGTGGCCTCTCCTTGCCGAGGTTCATCCATAGGTTTGTTTGCATCCGGAGCTGCTGCATGGAATCAGATCCGAGCAGTCCTGGTCTCTATTTAATGGCTCGGCCTTGGGAACTTGCTTTGATCACACAGCTGGAAAATCTTTTGGGGAAATGGGTCTTCTAAGGCAGCTTTCCAGCTGCTGAGGCTGGGGGAAGCACGGGAGGCCTTGGAAAAGCCAACTGGGACCTTGGTGCTGGACACTGGAGGGGTTTGGAGCAGTAACCTGGGATGTGGCCACGGAGCCGCTCGTCCGGCTCGGCTGCAGCTTTGGGATGGGGAAACGTTCCCTGTGGAGCAGGGGAGACCTGGGACGCCCTGCACGGTGTCCTGTCCCCAGGGAAGCTGCACGACAGGGAACAACTCAGCCTTGCTGCCTTCATGGCGTGACCCACGTGCTGGGCCTTCCTCAGCCTCCTCCTCCTCCTCTTCCCACCTGCCTGTGCCCACCGGGCAAGGGAAAGGGAAACCCAAACCCCCTGTCATCCTTTGGTGAGCGGTTGGAGCAGAGCTGTGGGAAAAGGTCTGGAAAGGAAAACAGGAAGGAGGCTTCCCACAGCAGCAGCCTCCCAATACTGGTGAGAATGGAGCCAAGTGTGAGTAATTCGTTCAGAGACGTGAGCTCAGCTTGCTTATGCAATGGGCAGGCAAGCGGTGGGATTTTTACCATGTTTGTTCAAAATAACCTGCAAGGAGGAGCCTCTACGTGGGCCTCAGCAAGCTGGGCTCAGCGGAGCATCCACCGGGATTCTCCAGATAACGGGATTCCTTTCCTTCCCTCTCTAAGGAAGCAGCTTTCCTCCCAGCTGCAGGAGCTTGGGAACCAGCTTCCAAAACCTCGACCTCCTCCGTGTCAGCCCCTGCCACGGGCTGCTCCAGCCTGCACACCCGCTCCTGCTGGCGCTCCTAGAAATTCTGGTAGAACCACAAAGCAAAGTGCATTAAGTGGGTGCCCAAATGCTGGCAAAGCACAGGGGAAACCAGCAACCACCAGTCTCTCTTGGGAGGTCCTAAGTGCGGGAAGGCGCCGCCGCCGCCGCGCTGCGTGGGAGCCTCGCTCCCGGAGCAACCGGAGCGGCACCATTATCCACGGCTCCTGTGTCACCAGCGCCGTCAGTGCGAGGGTATTTGGCAGCAGCATTAACGCTGCAATGAGAGCGGCACTTGGGTCTCTTTATATTTAATTGTTTGAGGAATGAGCCGGGCCTGGGGATGTGCAGAGCGGCGGGATGCGGCGGGATGCGGAGCCGGCGCCTGCCCGGGGACAAGGAGCAAAAGCTTCCAGCTGGAGGCCCCAGCGCTGCCACCGAGACCATCCGTGTGGACACAGCCAGCCCGGGCTGTGGCGAGGCCGTAGGCACAAGTAGAGCCCGGAATTGCTCCCTCGGCCCCGGCGAAGCCAAGGGATGCGCCAACGTCCCCACGCTCCCCAGGGACGCCCCGGGGACACAGACGGGCTCAGCTCCAGTGCACGGCCCCACGGCAAGAGGGGCTGCGGAGGGAGGCCGGGCTCCGAGCACCCATCCGTGCCCGGCGTGTCCCTGCCGCGCGTGGGGACATCGGCCGGGGCTGCGTCCAGGACACCGGCCGGAGCTCCGGGAGTCACCGCTGCCTTTTGCCGGCCCCATTATCTCGACGGCATTGCTAGAGCCGCCCGGAGCAGCGTGTTCCTCCCCTCCGGCTGCTCTTATTGCCAGGAAAACTTCTCTTTTGGGCAAACAAGGGCACAAGGGAGCGCGGCGCTTCCTCGGGCGCTCCGGGTCACGCTGACCCCGCCTGGGGCCGCAGGGACGTCGCCAGGAGCACTTCTGTGCAGAGCTGACCGGGAGGTTCAGAGAAATCATCCCGGGTGCTGCGAGGGCCTGGGGACCGGGGAGGACCCACGGGCGCCAGCGGCTCGAGCGCTTCCTTGGGCAGGGGCCAGCGCGAGCGGGAGGGGGCTTTGCTTGGCTGGCAATCAGCTCAGGTAGTCACCGGATTGCAGGAGAAACTGGTCACGTTGGGCCCCGCACTGCTGCTGTGTCCTCGTGGCAGCAGGGCTGCGAGCAGCCCCCGTGCCAAACACTGCCTCGGCTCCAGAGGTGGCCAGAAGCTTAAGCTTGGTTTTAAGTGATCCTAAGCCAGAATCTTTAAAAAACCCACCGTTTTTCAGTGCACCCCGCCAGTTTGCAGTGGGTGGAGGGCTCCCAAGTCCCGACATCAGCTCCAGGAGTCCCTGCATCTTCCTGCAAAACTGTCAGCTTCCAAGACAGATGAGCGAGTTGCATGTCAGAATTAAATGCAAATAACAGAGTGGGCTGGAAGGAGGCAGAAATCATCCCTGTGCCTTAGCAGGCCTGTTCCTGTGGCAGGAACTGGGAGCAGGGTCTGGATGGGCTGGGAATGCTCCTCATGGGAATGCTCCTCACGGGAATGCTCCTCATCGGAGGTTTGGGATGCGGGTTCGGGGCTGCTGGC
Source organism: Rhynchotus rufescens (assembly GCA_032273925.1). Taxonomy (NCBI): domain Eukaryota; kingdom Metazoa; phylum Chordata; class Aves; order Tinamiformes; family Tinamidae; genus Rhynchotus; species Rhynchotus rufescens. The sequence continues at coordinate 18,440 of JAVCKT010003597.1, forward strand.
CGTGCTTGGCACCTGGTGCCGTCAGCGGGCTCCGTGCGATCTGTCAACATCAACGCTCCATTTTCTGGATTAACCAGGTGGTGTATGGAATAATTTACCGAGAGTCATTAACCTAATGATAGAGGCTTCCTACAAGCTGCTCAGCCCGTCCGTGGGGAACACGGGCTTGGCGGAGCAGGCACACGCTGCCCTGCAGCTTGGCAAGGCTGGGGGCTCCACGGGGGCTTCCCGGGGACCGGAGAAGGGAGAGGGAATGCGGCGTGAGCGGGAATACAGCCGGTCTCTGGAGCCACAAGCCTGCTGAGCCGGCGGATTCATGGAAGAGAAGCCGGGAGTGGCTCCCTGCGCTGCTCATGGCCTTGTTGGCTCGAAGGGTGGCAAAAATATGAACCAAAACCGTGACGGGTCTGGCCGGGAATGGCCTGGAGCTCCACAAGGGAAGAGCTCTGAGGTCCCAGCGTGAAGGTGATGCTCCAAGAGGGTTTTGTAGCATCCGAACACAGATGTTTGCTGAAAGCAAAGCGAAAAGGAGCTTCAGGGCTCTAAATACTGGAGAAGACTTTCTGCCAAAGAAAACAGGGAAGTTTCCTTTTCACAGAGCTGAAATATTTTCACAAAAAGTGTTTCCTCTTGGCCCGAGAGCAAGATTTGCTTGCAAATTAGTTGGAGCAGCCACAAAAAGGCTGGATTTCCCTTGAAATCCGCACGCGGACGCTGGGACACGATGCTCAGCGGTGACGGGCGACCCCGCTGGGAGCAGACAGCCCCTCGGGAGCCTCCCGTGGCCGATCCCACAGGATGGAAGCGCCCTCGGCTCACACGGCATCGGTGTCCCCGGAATCCCTGCAGGAAGCCCCGCAATATCCCCGGAATTTAAACAGATCCAGTGCATGAAGCAGCACGAGGCGGCCTGCGGAGAAGCATTCCCATTTAGGCAGGGAAATTGTGCCAGGAGCAGGTCCGGACACGGAGCCGCGCGCCGACAGCAGGGAAGATTCCCTGCCTTTTAGGTTTATGTCTTTCCACAGTTTTTATGTCCGAATTGGAATTAACTTCCGAGCTGCAAAGGCTCTAACCTGTGATAATTAAGCCCAAAATGCATCGGTCTCCACTCTCGGTGTCCCCCCTGCACGCACGCTCAGTCCCCAGCCCTATTATTTTAAATTGATGCAATTATTCATCCTGCCGAGTAATATATTTTTGTTCTCTGGTGCCCAGCAGACCTTAAAGCAGAACAAATGCTCCAATAAAACCGAGCCGGAGCCTCCCGCAAGCCGGAGCGCTGCCGCACGGAGGGCCGCGGGACAGGAGCAGCTCTGGGAATCCTCCATGGATTACTGCCTGGTATTCCTTTCTCGCAGCATATCCGTGTGATTAGTAGATGTTTTCTGTGCGCTGATTAACTTTGTTTATTTCTTAATTGGGTCGAGCATCGTCTGTCTCGTGCTCCTGGAATAATTGGGTGATTAACGTGCCCGAATTTACATTTTCATTAAGCCCCGAACCTGTTCTGTCCCAATTAGCAGCAAAGTAATGTGCAGATTTGGGGCATTAGGATTGCAATTTGAGCCCATTAAGTAATAATCGATATATTGATCAGTGATAATAGAGTATGGAGGGTAAATACATCCCAGATCCCGCTGCGGCTTCCGGCTGGGCTCAGCATTCCTGGTGCCGCAGCCAATGCATGGGAGTGGGACACAGGATGCTGCCACCCCCTCCTCTCCATCAGCTGGCAGTAATTAAGAGGCTTTAATTGATTCTTCCAAGATGGGGCTTTCTGCAGAGCAGGTTCTGCTTGGAGGTGCCGCGGGGCTGACACGGCTCCGAGCTGCCCACAGCAGCTGGGGCTCCCTAGGGAATGTCGGGACCTGTCTTCGTGCCCCGGATTTGGGGCCCTTAATTAGTAATTAGCCAAGGTGAGGAAATGAGCACTCGTCTTTCAGCAGCCACGAGCTGCCTGCGGCAGCTAGGTGCCTTTTCCAAGGGTGACTCCCTGCTGCATCCTGGGCTCCGGGCTTTGGGCATGGCCAGCCTGGGAAAACGGGAATGGACACAGGGATGGGGACGGGAACAGGGATGGGGATGCAGCCAGGAGCCTCCTCCTGCACCTCTGGTCCCAGTGCTCTTAGCTCCTTCCAGTATGCGACCAAATCCTCTTCTCCTGCTCGTACCCACATGGATCGCCCAGGAGGATGGATGGATATCACCATCCTGGGAATGCCGGGCTCTCAAGGGTCTTCCTCTCCCTATATACACCTATATATGTGCATGTGTATATAGGTCTCGCCTCCCTCCATGACCTCTGTTTCCCCATCAATTTTCCAGGTTTGCCAGGGAAATCAGAGCTGCTGAGTGAAGCACTTCCTTCTCCCAGAAAGAAACCCCGGGAGCAGCTGGAAATCCCTGCTCTCCAATGCAGAAACAGGCACCCTGGACTCGTGGGCTTCCTTCCTGCAGCAGGAATTTCGTGCAGCAGGAGGCCTGGTCCCCGTGCTCCGGTATGTCCGGAGCCGCACGGATGCGGCCCTGCTGCGCACAGTGAGTTCTTGTGCACGGGGTTTATCCCGGGAGCAAACCCAGCGGCAGAGGAACGGAAACCTCCTGCGCTCTGTAAGGAGCTTACCCAAATCTTGTGGCGTGGTTTTGTTTTGTTTTCTCCCTCCCCATAAAGGGGAATGGCTGCAAGAGGAAATATCCCCCGGATCTGCATTCCCTGCACTTCTTTTCCCTTTAATCTCTTAATCCTCTTGCTCCCAGCTTTAATCCACACGTTGCCTCTTTCTTATTTTTTGTATTCATTTTTTATTCCCCCCCACACTAAGTAATCCCAAGGTGATGGCCCAGGGAAGGCCCGTGTCCGTCTGCTTCCGAGATCCGCCCGGAGCTCGTCCCTCTCGCGGGAGCCGTGCCGGTAGCCCCGGCACCACAATGAAGGGAATTTAGGGCGAGAGGAGCAAGTGCGTGGGGAGAAGGCAGTGCGAGAGGTGTGGGTGGGGAGGAGGGGGCGATGCCTGCAGTGATGCATGGGGAGATGCTCGGGGTGCACGGGAAGATGCACGGGGTGATGCTGGGCACCGTGCATGGAATCAGGCTTGGGGCTGTGTTGGGGCACGCAGGGTGTTGCATGGGAGATGCTCAGGGAGCACAGGGAGATGCTTGGGGTGATGCACGGGGTGATGGTTGGGGAGATGCTCGGGGTGCATGTGAATGTCCTTGGGGTGATGCATGGGGCGATGCTTGGGGTGATGCTCGGGAAGATGCTCAGGGCGCATGGGAAGATCCGGGGGTAATGTGTGGAGCGATGCATGTGAAGATGCTCAGGGCAACACAGGGGTGATGCATGGATGGCTCGGGGTGCATGTGAAGATCCTTGAGGCAATGCTCAGGCAATGCATGCGGTGATGCTTGCAGAGATGCTCGGGTTGCACATGAAGATGCTCAGGGCAGTGCACAGGGTGCATGGATTGCTGCTGGGGGCGATGCTCGGGGTGCATGTGAAGATGCTCGGGGTGCATGTGAAGATGCTCAGTGAGCTGCAGGCTGCACCACTGCCCGTCCCCATCCCCGGGCAATGCAGCGGCCGCCCCCACGAGCCGCTGGAGCCCAGCGAGGCAGCCGGGCCTGGCGCCCGCGCCGGCTCCTGCCGCGGGCCCTGCCAAGGCTGCAGCACTGCAGAATGGAAATTAAACACAGGACCACGAGAAGCACCTGCAGCGCCAGCAGAAGCTCGTTAGCTCATGGCACTGGTTATTTCTGGGCTCCTTCTTTTCTGGCCCACATAAATCCCCAGGGCCAGAGCGTACGCAAGCACTGAGCTCTGCGTTTGCTGAGCACTGGCTTTTCATCAGTCAGGGGGGACGTTTCTTTGGCCTCCTGTTTTGGGGCTGCAGAGGGGAGAGAGGAGCAGGGGGGAGGCAGCCCTTCCCAGCGCACACGCAGCCCCCCGGGGAAAAAGCTGCTGCTCTGAAGTTGACATTTAGAATCACAAAAGGGCTGAAATGCGGCTTCAAAAACCAACTTATTTTTATACATCCCAGCTCGTTAGCGGCACGCAGCAAAAAAGCAGCGAGCGCCCATTTAAATTGTAGATTCTGACCTTTCTGCCTAAGATCTCCTCAGACATCCTGTTTACCGCGTTTTTGCGCTGCCACTTCATAATCCTCAGGATGAGATTTTATGCAGCCTTTTTTCTTGCTGTTCTAATGCTCTGCATCCTCCTTTCCCATTCACTGTGATGGGAGCCCTCCTCAGATATCCGGGAAAGGAGGAGATTTGGAAAAGCCCTGGATGTGAGGGCTGCCCTGGCCCCATGCGCCTTTGCATCCTCCTGCATCCTCCACACAGCGATGGATTTGGTGCTGCGGGGACCTGGGGACATTTAAGGGCAGGGACGAAAGTCCCTGTGCAATAGGGTCCCTGGGGAGCTGCAGGAAGGCACCGCCGGGAGCAGGGAGCAGCCCGGCCCGATGCTGCCCCTGCCCCTCCGTTCCTTTTGCAGGGAATTGTGCAGCGCGGCAGCGACCGGAGGGATCTCCCCGGCGCTGGGGCGTCTGCGCGGCCGAGCCGGAGAAACCTTCCCGGAGCAGGGAGATAAAAATAGCACCGACACCCCCTCGGTTCTCAGCCCCGGGCTCAGCCGACGCTTTCCCAGCCCCGTTTCCTATGGAAACAAGGCTGTGCACAGGGCTGCTCCCGCCCGCCCGGCCCCGCGCTGCGGCGGATGCTCCATGCCCGGCGCTCCCGGCACCGATGGGCTCTGCAGAGCCGCGGCCCTTGGAGCTGCAGCGTGGCTCTGCTTCCTGCAACCGCTGCATCCCCTGCATCCCCTGCATCCCCCCCATCCCCCCCATCCCCTGCATCCCCCTCAGCCCCCCGGCTGCCCTGCCCCACCAGCAATCGCCAGCGTTGCCAACAGAGGGGCGAAGCCCCTTTTCAGCTGCCCCATTTTTCCTGCTGAAGTTTTCCAGCTCATGGGGTATTTTTCCACAGATGAGCACAGGAGCAGTCATATTTCTTTGCGGCTCCCTGTACCCCTAAATGGGCTGTACCCCCTGTGGCGCTCAGGGAGGGGTGCAGCAGGCAGAGTGGGGGGCCTGCGGCCACCCCATGTCCCCTGGTAGGTTTGGGGGTGCACAAGGCAGGGGAAGGGACCTGTCCACCCCCCCGGTGGGCTGGGAGCGTGGGGAAGCTGGGCTTGGCATCATCCCGGCTCCGAGAGCAGCCTCGGGGGCTCGGCGCGGTGCCGGGGGGAGGTTCTGCAGCACCCCCAGGGCGGAGGCTTCTCAGAAGCTGGAAAAGCAGCATTTCCAATGAAGAAAAGAAATGCTGAAGGAAAGGGAAAAAAAAAAAAAAAAGGCAAAAAGGGAGAAGGCCGCGCTGGGGAGCGCAGGCAGGCGGCAGGGAAGGGGTTAAGCGGCTCCGGAGCCGCATGGAGACGTTAAGTAATCGCGCTGAGACGCGGCTCCCGCGCTGCCGAGCGGCACCGGCCGCGGCAGCCGCAGCCGCCCGGCGGCACCGGCGGCCGAGCGGGCCGAACCGGGCCGAACCGGGCCGAACCGAACCGAGCCGGGCCGGGCCGGGCCGGGCGGCCGCAGCCGGAGCCGGAGCCGCGGCGCAGGTAGGAGGCGGCCGCGAAGTTTGCGCGGGGGGAGATGCGCTGGGGCGGCGATTGGAGCCGCGGTGGCCCCCAAAGGAGACAGATCCATAAGCGGGGGGCTGGGGGCGCGGGGGCGGCGCCGGGGGGTGCTCCGGGGCGCGGGGGGGCCCGGGCTGGGGCCGCGTCCCCGGCGGCTCCCGCAGCCGGCAGGGAGGGATGGAGGCAGCAGCGCTGCCCCCTCCGTGCACCGGCTGCAAGAGCATCCGCGGCCAGCGACCGCATCCTCCCGCAGAAACTTTCCCTCTTCACTGGCTTTTTCCGCCCCCCCTTCTCTTTTGGGCATCTGGCCTGGCGATTTATTAGAGTTTTTAAGATAATTAACTTAAAAGCCCCAAACTGTGCGTGCGGGAAGAGCAGGATGCAGCAGGAGAAGCGCGTGAAGGTTACCTTGAGGCGGGTGTTACAAAACGCCGGTCGCTGTTTAGGTGAGGAATGCAGGATTGGACAAAGTTTTGTGGCAGTTCGGGACTGGGAGAGCTGGGGGGAGCACGTTCAGTGCAGGGGGGGCTGCTGCAGGGGTGCCGGGGACTTGGTGCTCCTGTGCATGGTCCCAAGGCCTCCCCGCCGCCCCTCGGAGCTGTGGGATCCCTGCCGAGATCCGTGAGCAGGTTCCCTGTTTGAGGGGCTGTGCTGGGTGCCGGGGCTGCAAACCACGGGCCGGGCTCCTCGGAGCCCTTTCGCTATCAGGCAGCACTATCAGTTGTCCCCGACACTCGCCCTGGGGTGGCAGGGGGGGACGTGGAGGGGACCGGCTGCCAAGGCCGTTCCCGGCTGTTTTGCTGGGGCTGCTGGTGCTGGGGTGCAGCTCCGTTCTGCTCTGCCCCGTTTCCTGGGGATCCCCCTGGCACTGCAGCTTCCTGGGCGCCCAGTGCATCCTCTCCCAGCGAGGCCGCCTCACCCATCCCCAAAGCCAAGCGGCTCATCCGCGCCCCGGGATCTTCTCCAGCACCGCGGGACAGGGATGCGGGGCCGCTGCCCTGGTGCTCACCCCAGCACCCGCCTCACCTTGGCACCCGGCCCGCTTGCTCCCGGTTACCCGATCCCTGCCTTCCAGCAGCGCTCACCCCGTCTGAGGTTTCCTTCCCGCTCCCTGTGCTCCGGGCTCGCTGCAGCCCTGCGCCAGGTCACCGCGCGGCCCAGGGTCCCATCCTGCAGTGTCCCTGGCCCTCCTGCCTCCAGGGCTGCTTCCCAGATCCAGGAGTTCCCGGCTGAGGCTGGAGCCTCTCTCCCAGCCTCGCTCCTGCGTCCTGTGGGATGCAGATTCCCATGGTTTTAGCGTCTCTCCCACACAGCCGGTTCCCTTCCCAGCATGATCCCTGCTGGGCAGCAGACCCTGGGAAGGGCTTGGCTTTTCCCAGCCACAGCTGCTGGGGCCAGGCAGGATCCTCCTGGGATGTGCGGGACCAGCTTAGCTCCCACGCTGGGACGCTGCAGGGAATAGAAATCTCTGCCTATGCAACCTCCTTCTCCCCTGCTGTCTGTGTGTCCCTGCTGTCCACGCGTCCTCAAGGAGCGAGCATGGGAAAAGCAACCCCCTGTCCATGCATCCCAGCTTCCATGCATCCCCAGGGAGAGAGCATGGGGAAGGACAACAGCTGTCCGTGCATCCCTGCTGTCCATGTGTCCCCCTCCTTATTGCAGTTGCATTTGCAAACCCCAGGGACCCCATTTGTGGGAGCTGCTGCTCCGAGGGGTATTTTGTCTCCCACTCTCCTCTTCCCGGCTCTCCCGGTGCTGCTTCGGCGTGCGCCTGCGGAGCAGCTCGCTGAGACATCCTCAAAGCCCTAACCGGATTGTGCAGACGGGGCATAAAATACCTAGAGCATAATGCATATTAAAACTCATTAGGTTAAGCCAATTTGCAGACACGCAGTGTCAGCCGAGCGGCGCTAAATCACCTTTCGCACGGGGCTTATGTGCCGTGGGTTGCCCCGGTGAGGCCGGGGGCACCACAGCCCCCCGGGCATCCCCCAGCAAAACCTCCCCTTCAGCATGACGTGGCTTGGCTAAACCAGAGCGGTTAAACACAACAGAGCTTTGGGATGCAGGGCACGGTGCAGCGCCCAGGTTGGGTGGGTGCAGAACGTCTCGGGTAGGGGCAGCCTGGGGGATTCCTGGCCCCAGCGGGTGGCCACGAGGCCAGTGTTGGTGGCCGTGGCCGTGGCCGCCATCCCCTTGGCCTTCACTAAGCGCTGAAACCAGGGGGAAATCTCCTGCAGGGGGTTTAAACGGCGGCTCCTCCCCGCGAGCGGGAAAGGCGGCCGCCTAATTTCCGGCTCAAACCCTCCATCGATTTGCAGCGAGGAGGAAGATTTACAAACCTTGCAGCATGATCGCAAATCCTGGGGGGGAAAAGAACCCAAAACGTCTATTGGCGGATAGGCAAATCCTGCGGAACGGCCCCGTGCGCCCCAATGGGGGTCCCTGCGCGTCCCCCTGCCCGGGGCGCAGCAGGGTCTGGGGGCTGGCGCAGGTGGCTCTGTGGGTGACGTGGGGATGGGCAGAGCACAGAGCTGCATCCGAGCAGCCCCGGTTGCTGCCTTTGCTCCCTGCATTTGGGGTGTTTAAATGCAATCCGGAGCAGCTCCGTGTCTGCTCCGGCTGGAGAAGGAGCCACCAAACCGAGCTCCAGGTGCAGGAGCGAGGCACGTGCTGGAGCGCCCTGGGCACCAGGTATTGCACCCCGGCTGCTAGACACTGCACCCGCTGCCCGGGATCTTGCACATGATGCACTGGATATCGCTCACCGTGCCCCGCACCCCGCGCGCTGGATCCTGCACGGTGTTCCCTGGATCCAGGACACCGTGTCCCGCTCGCCGGCGGCTCCCACGCGGATCGCCTGGCCCCGTTTCGGACATTAGACTCCATCCCGTCCTTGTGTATTTTAAAGACCTATTCTTCCCCTGTCTCTCTGATAAGAAATGCTAATGATGTGATGAAATTGGATAGTTCGGTCGCCTTCTCCTGCTAATGGAGCCCTTGTGCTCGTTAATTTGCTGTTTTTAATGGGCCGATTGTTCGCTGGGCTGGGGGAGCCACGTGAGCCCGTCAGCGTGCGCTGCTCACAGGCGAGGAGGTGCTTGAAGGCAACTGAACCCTGTGCCCAGTAATTGCCGAGCAATTTGGAGACACGGCTCCAATGTCTAATTTATCGGTGCTCCGTTCGTCCCGGTCAGCGGCGGAGCCGTCGGCACCGCACGGAGGAGCCGGGCGCTGCGCGGATTGAGGGTCCCCCTGCCCTGGCTCTGCGAGGGAAGCCCTGGAGCGGGGCTGACTCCGGGTCCCCGCTGCGGAACGAGGATTCGGGCTTCCCAGGGCGAGCGGAGGTAGGAGGGAGCGAGCAGGGACGTGCGGGAGCGAGCGGGGCCGGCCGGGACACCGGGAGCCCATGGGCTCCGTCCCGCCTTGCTCATCCCTGGCTCCGTGCCCTGGACGACTGGCAGGGCTGCAGGAGCGCTGGGCACTCAGGGATGCTCCAGAGAAGGAGTCACTCTGGGATAGTGCTTGTCCCGTGCAGGGCGAGCAGCAGCCCTGGCCTCCATCCGGAGCTGCTCCATGTTAGCCCGGGCATCCCGCCGGAGCGGGAACAGACTCCGAGCGCCTCATCCCCTCCGGGCAGCTGGCACCGGGCAGCGCATCCCACTGGAATCGGTGCATCCCGACACGGAGGGGTGCATCCCGACAAGGAGCGGTGCATCCCACCGGAGCAGCGTCAGAGAGGAGGTCCCGGTGCAACCGCTCTGGGAAGCCGAGTTAAAATATTGATGTATAATTCATGCCATATGTTCTGCCAATATTTTTTATTTAATCAACTGAAGGCAGATGGCAGAGACGTCGAGGCCGTTAAGCTAATGGCACTCTGGCTCTCCCATTATTTTTGTTTCCTGACCTAGAATAAGAGGAGTCGGGCAGGTGCATGTCCTGGTTCCAGCCATCCCATCCCATCCCATCCCATCCCATCCCATCCCATCCCATCCCATCCCATCCCATCCCAGTCTGAGCCCGTTTGGGATGTGCTGCCCCTTCCCAGGAGATGGAGGGATGAAGGATGGTGGGATGAAGAATGGTGGGATGAAGGATGGTGGGATGAAGAATGGTGGGATGAAGGATGGTGGGATGAAGGGTGGAGGAGAGGACGGCTGCTCCATCTGTGTGCGTGGGCCCAGCACAGTGCGGGGAGCTCTGTGGATGCCCCGTGTGGAGTCCCTGCTGACTCGTAGCATTCAGCCCACCAGGCTGCATTCCCAGGGGGATGTCGGGCTCCTTTACCCGCCTCGCTCTGTGCAGACCCCGCAGGACCTCGGTGCCCATCAGACCTCCCTTCTCCCAGGGGACAAACCCTGGGGGGTGCCACCGGTCACGCAGAGGCGCCGGCTCCGGCTTGGGATGAGGCTCTGGGTGCTGCATCTCCCAACGGCTCCGGCTGCGCTCACGGCTCCCTTCCCTCTCCTGCAGGACGTGTCCCGGCCCGAGGCTGCGGTGAGGACCCGGCATCCCGGCAGCATCCCAGAGCGCGGCGCCTCCGGAGGGGCCCCCCGCAGCGATGCTCCCACCGTCCACAACGTCCCCGTGCCCGGCGGCGCGGTGACCGTGCGCGAGGCGCCGCGGTGGGAGCGCGGGCCGGCATGCGGGCGCCATGGCCAAGGTGCTGCTGAGGCTGCAGCGCTCGTGCCGCCGGCGGCCCGCGCGC
>JAVCKT010003599.1:0-16342 GCA_032273925.1 Rhynchotus rufescens
ACAGGTTAGACTCTATGGCTGCATTTAAGACAAACAAATATTGATCAACTTCTCCTTAGTGTACTGATATTTTACGTGCAGGACAGGTCTCTGCATTGGCTACAAACACTTCTGGTGAAGTTTAACTGATCTAGCTCTAATTATCTGAAATGTAAGTGTGCATACTAAAATAAAGGCTTGCTTCCCTCAGCAACCCATGTGGAAGGGCTAAATGCCTTTAAAGGGCAATTTAGCCCACTCATCTTAAGTGGTGGATTAGGATAAGATGTATCTGGTGCTGACTTCTATTGAAAATCTGAAGATGCTGTTGATACTGTCAGGTTTCATATGTGAATACACTTCAGCAAGATTGGGATTCAGCACAGCCATTTATAGAGATCATTCTGCCTGCAGGCCGAAAGGAAGCTATCACAGAATGTGCCCACCAGCTTAGGTGAATGCATATCCTCTCTCCTGAAGTGTGACACAATTTGAAATCAAAGCTGATACTTTTGAAGGGTCCTGAATTTTTCTAACTCTCTGACAGGCTGCAGATGGCTAACATTTTCACTTCTGTCAAACTAGATTTAAAGTACCTGGGAAAATAGCCAATCGGATAAGGCTTTGCCACTGTTGACTTAAAGGAAGGAGGAGAAGGCTTGCTCACCTTGCACTGATCTTCCAGGGAATTCAGTGTTTGACTACAAAGGTCAGGAGTTCTTTTTGGCAGGCACATTTGATTTTAGAGGTAATATGCAGAGCATCAGTCTTTCTTTATAGCTCAATGTCAACGAGTTTCACACGGCTGCTGCTCTTGTTTCACTTGATCAAGTGTGGCATTAGCTGAAGTGTGGCATTAGCAGGATGCTTGTGACTTGGATGCTCACCCTCACACTCACTTGAACATCAAGTCAAAGGCAAGACTCCTTGTGTCTCTCCCAGGGCTTAGATTTCACACAAAAGATTCAGAAACTAAATAATGGCATGGCATGAAATTTAATGACCAAAAGTATTAGTCTAAAACTACAGTGATCTGAGCCTGTGAGCATTCCCTGGGTATCTTTTTTTAATGAAACACAATACTGTTGTTCATTGTCATTAAGTGATAACATGCAGCATGGGCTCTGTCAGTATGCTGGAAAGCCTTTTCCGAGAGCTGTTATCTGAGGAAAAAGTCTGAGTTCACATGAATAAATAATGCACTGGTAAGTTTGTCCAGCAGTACCTCCTTTGCAGCAAAGCAACCTTCGGTGATCAGCTGGAAAGCAGTGGTCCCTCTAGAGTCTGTTGATGCCCAGAGCACAGTGGTAATTGTTTCTCCTACTGCAGTATGCTAAGTACACAATGCTAAGAGCAACAATAAGAAGTGAGAATAAAATGTAGGCTAGACAGCACAAAAATATAAGACAGGTGGGCACATATCTGTTTTGGATGCTGGAAGAACCTGTTCAATAGAGCTGCGCCAATGAAAGGCAAAGGTAGACCCAGTAACTCAGGAGAACTTTATACTGGTGATAATAGCAGTCAGTCCAGAGTTGTGACCTTTAATGTTTCTTCTGGGTAACAAAGTTGAATTTTTATTAACACATGCATCAGCTAGTGACAACACAGTTCACAGGAGGGGGAACTATGGAACCTGAGGGTGTCTTCCTATGTCTGCTACTGACTGGGTGATTGTGTGCAAGTTTCATTGCCTCTTGGTGCTCCTCTTGCTTCTTCAACTTTTCAGTGATCAGCTTATTTTGGGCCATGGACTCCCAGGAGCTATCATTGTCACCTACCATGTATTTCTATCTAGTATAATGAGGGACAGTAGTTACTTGAACCTCAAGGTTTATAGCAAAGCTTATATTAATAAAATCCAAGTCCATCGGTACTGCTTTGGACATCAGTATTGCCACTGTCATTTCTGAACTTGTAGTCAAGGGATCCCATTTTATGTTTTTTGTAAATTACTTGCTAATAAAATACAGTAGTTGAGCACATTTCCAATTAAATGTAGCTACTTTATAAAAAAATGTTTAAGTTGCTGGCCTAAATTAGTCCTTAATTGGGTCATTTTTTTCCTAATTGATTAAAAATAGGATTCCAAATTAAAACAGAGAGATTGAATAACATCACACAGATAATATTCAAATTTGAAAGGAAAAAAGCATCAGAAAACAATAAACCATTATATTGAATTGCAGATCAGCTACAGATATGACATTTGGGATTGTTCGCTAGAAATCTATTATTTTCTCATCTTTGAAACTAGGACAAGAATGCAATCAAATAAAGAAGCTTAAAGCCCAGAAGAAAAACATTACCATGCAGTTGATCAAATACAAAATTATTATTACATATTATTTGCAATATGGCAGTACCTAGAGACCTAGACAGACACCATGGCCCACTTAGCACTGTTCAGAGATATATGACGCCTGCCTCAGATAACTTACAGTTGAAGTCCACAATTGGAGAGCAGGAATTACCTTCCAAAACAAGCAAAGGAGTTTGAAGATAGCTCTTGAAATAGAGCCAATAAGTCCATTGGCTTTTCCTGCCTCTAGAAACCTACAGCTTCATGCTGCTGCGATTACCAAAGGCAGCTCCAGGATAGAAATTTGATGACAGAAATGTGTAATCAGACCACACTAAAATCAAATGTGTAATCAGACCACACTGGTTTTATCTTAAGCAGCTTGGGGTTGAAATGCCCAAACTTCTTAGAGACAAAGTTTTCAGGGTCATTTTTTTGTGTATGTGTGTGTGTGAGAGAGAGAGAGAGAAAATCTAACGGATGGATTATGATACATAAAACATAACAAAGTTACACTGATTTCCACAAAACTAGGCATTTTAGAAACATCAGTATTGTAGGATATTGACTTCAGTAAACACCAGTCAGATAGCTGTTTCTCTGGCTTCAGTACTGCTGACTTCTGAACTCTGATTTATTTAAGAACTAGTCTCTGATTTAAGTTCCTTTTCACCAGCTTTAAAGTGTTGCCCTGGATGACTTCTGAGTAACAGTAGAAGTGCAGACTGCGCGTTCCTCTTTTTCTTCTTTTCCTGACATCTCTGTCTTCAGTGAGTATCCAGCACAGCAGTTTTGTAGGCTGGCTGTTTATGGTCTGGATTAGCACTTCATCTCTACTCTGTTTACAATTAGGCATCAATCTCAAACTGCACATCAAAAACGAATGTCCATCCATTCCTATTCCCCAGAAGACTGCTTCTTATAATCTTCTTTCTCACCCTAAATTATGTACAAGACTCCTCTGTTCAGCTTCCTGTCATCATTCTGAGTTCATCATGGGGTGACCAGGAATGTGGACAGAAATATTGCAGCAGCTGTGGTACTGAACATGGCCTACAGAAGCACTCCTGCTCATCTGGTGTCATACATCAGCCCCTTGTCTGCTGTAGGGTCAGACTCAAAGCGGGCTTCGGCTTATTACCCTCTCTCTTATATTAGATAGTGGTTGACGCCTCGAGTATTGGGTGTAAGGGTAGGACGAGCACACAGCAATATCCTTGTAGCTTCCAGCAATCCACAGTTTGGGAACTTCCTGAGAGAGCTGTTGTATTGTTATGGTTCATAGCCCTTAAGCCCATGAGCCCTCAATGATCTCTGGTTTTTGCATTCTGAGAGACAGAAAATAACAATTCTTCTCTTTCCCTCCCTTATGTCACCTGTGACTGTACAAGTTTTTTTAAACAACCTAGTCATCTCTTTACCACAATGCAGACCCTTGAGTGTAATTTCTTCCTCGCAGAAGCTGTCTGAATCCCTTGATTGCTCTAGTAAGCCTCTTCTGTAATTTGCCTAGTAATACCAGATCCTCTTTGAGACTGGACCCCTAACTGTAACTGGTAGTTAGGGTGCAGGCAACAGATTTACATATACCAACATATACCAATTAATATATCAATTGGATCACCTTATCCACACACTCATTGGTTCTTTCAAATTGTGGGGCATAAACACCTTTTCCAGCTTCAAGACCTGGCCACAGACTGACATCACATGTGGCCCAGATCTGAATATAATACCATGTATTTGGTCATACTTTGCTCCATCTTATCTTCACAGTGACTTCTATTTATGTCATGATGTACACTCCTGCACCTCAGACACAGACTGAGTCCTGATTTACTTCAATAAAAGTTGTGCCACTACTTTCTTCCTATGTCTCAGGTATCTATGGATCAGTGACTTCTATTCTTGTAGTTGCTTCTGCTTTCTGTTGAGTAGAAAATGGATTTACCTATCAATATTCCCTGTCTCTCTCAAAGAGCAGACAACTACTGACCAGAAAAAAAGAAGCACAAAGTCCTTGAGGCTCTGTAAGTTATTCCGTAGTTCATAAATAATACCTTAAAGCACCTTAATAAGCTATATGATTGTTGCAGGTATCTGGCAGTTTGGCAGTTGAGATACTTGTGGGAATTTAACTCTCCCTGTGAGCTACCTTTGATGACTAATTTTTATTTGAGCTACAAAATGCAAGGAAGATGGTGGTAGTCATTTAGAGTATCCCTGGTGGCAGTAGCTGTAATCTATGTAGCAGAGAAGGTATGAGGTGGGAACAGAACTGAAAGTCCCCTTGCTGCTAGAGGACTTTCCTGTAGGTAAACACAAAAAATTAGTTTAATCAGGAAAAGCAGAGGATCAACCAACTCTTGCAATCTTTTAAGCTTATTTCTCTGTGTCTGTTGTACAGACTCTGTGAACAGAGTTAATGCTGCCTAAATGGATGTGCAGAATGTGTATAGTAGCACACATGTATGTGCTACAGAAAGACCACGATTGCTAGATGGTAGTTCAGTGAATGTGGTGAACTGTAGGGCCTGAACCACAGGCCCAAGTCAGGGTTGACTTACAGCTGTATATGGCTCTGCTTTTTCAGAAGTACACAGAACTCACCAGTAAATTGCTTCTGCTAACCTGCACATAGGCTCATAAAATTGTAACTTTTGTAGCATCTCACGCATGCGTTTTTGACCTTGAAGGGAACCTACCCATCTGAAGTTGGGGCTCTGTCCAGGTCCCAGTGCCAGATGATAAGGGAAGTAGGACATACCAGATCTTACCGCTAAAAAAGAAAATGCAAGTTTTGCTGATTTGGTTTTATAAAAGCTGGACCTTCTTACAGCAGCTTTGGAGACCTTGCTTATGGGTGGACGTACCATGTAAGAGCTCCCAGTTGCTGGGAAGACTCTCCAAATCCTCACTGCAATGGGGGATTCCTAGTGAGTGCAGATCTGGATGATGGTATCGCATTTAGGCAATTGGTCATGTATCCTTTTCTGAATCACTATTCTCTTTCTGGTATAGTAATGGTTAAGTGCATTACCTTGCTTGTTTTGTCCATAGTTACAACTTGGCGCATAGTACGCTTATTGTTTTGTTAAATGTATCATTTCATTTCTGTATTATTTGATATTAATAGTAAAAACAACCGTTCTTTCCCTTGCTATCTGCTTATTTCTGCCGCCCCCTGTCAACTGGCAAAACATGTGGGTATCTAGGAAGGAACAGAGCATCACTCATTATGCAGTTTTGAATAGGAACTCCTAAGTGCTGAGCATTTTTTTGTAATCATCTGTGTTACTTATTTGCAGTGCTGTTTCCTATGTGTTTCCTGTAAAGCTGCAGGAAAACTGTTTTGAAACAATAAAAGGAATTACAATTTACTTGCCTGCTTTTAGGGCTATACTCTCTTCGCAGTCATTGAGATACAGTGTAGTTCAGACTCTTACCATCAATGGCTTTTCCCTTTCTTCTGTTGCTGCCTAGACTGTTCCCTTTCATTGACACCCTTTATTTCCAACCTGCTAGCCTTTGTTAAACGTATACGAGTAGCTTTCTGCACCACAGTTAGCTTTCTGTTTTCTTAGGTCAATGCCATGCACAACCATCCTGACAATTTCTCTACCATGATCACTTCTGCTGTCCTGCCCTGACTGGCTAGTGCCACAAGAGACTGAAAAAAAAAATCTGAGCACACTTATTTTTCTTGAGATAAATTAATTCTGCAGGACATTTTGAATGGCCAAAAATCATGCAGTTTAGAAATCTCTTTGAATAAAACTGGCAGTCATGATTTCATTTTTCAAGCCACTTTAAAAATAATTGATTTATATTTATGTAATTCCATTCAACACAATAGATTCTATGTTCTTTTCAGAAAGATATTTCAATGCAAGCCACTGCTGAAATGCAACCTCTGCTTAATGGCAATATTAGTTTATGGTACAAAACATGAAAAAAAAACCAAAGTTGCTTAAAATACAGTTATTTTCATTCAAAATTATCCCTTATAGTAATGAAAATAACGAAAATCTGCATTATTTTGGTGCATGAATTTAGGTCAATTATATGTCATTTAGAGCTATACTAGCATCTTTTATTCTGAGAGCTTTAAGTACTTTTCAAATGTTTTCCACAGTATCCTCAAGTCCTGAGATTTCCATCACTAGAAATGAAATAAATTTTATTTGATCCATTGAAACTATTCAGGTTGTTTTACACTGTTTTATAAAGAAGTTTTCTTTATAGCATCAGATTTGCTGAACATTTAGACACTTCTATGAAAAACTAGATATTTGAGTCCAGTAAGAGAAGGGTAAGTAGAGACACGCAGTCGGGATAAATAGACCTTTCTTTGACTTCCTAAAGAGAAGTCAAAGTGCTATGAGTGCTGAAACTTGTATTTTTCTAAGCATCTAGGGATTTAGCATAGCCCAGATCTATGTCAACCTTCACCAAAGGGCTTGAGTTGGAATCACACTGTTCTAGACACCTTTATTGGTGGTGGAGAAGGGTGACCCAGAAAAATGGGAGTAGGCAGACCACCTCTCTGATGGAGCCTCCCTCCTTCCTTTGGCTATCTTAAGAGTCCATTGTGATAACATTACCAAATCAAGTACTTCATTAAGAGCCTAAGTTAAAAAAATAACAATAACAATCCCAATGACTGCTCCTAAACTCTAAACATAGATCTCTGTGCACATGAACTTGTATGAGTATTAAAACCCAATACATATTTTATTCCTCCTACTAGTGAGATTCTGGTGTGGTGTCACTCAGATGGTGAAGAGAAACATGGACTGCATTTCTGAGGACTTCATGAATTCCTTGAATTATTTCAGTGACAGTTACTAATAATGGCACCAGAGCATGAAGATAGGGAAGACAGGATAGTTAAAAGATTTACTTGACACTTTGGGGATCACTAATGTCTCACAAGCCATTTTGGTAGATCAGAGCTGTAGGAGCCTTGGACTGTGAACATGGTAGCATAGGTTATTCTTCATAAAAATCTGTAGTTATGAATACTATGCCTGTATAATGCACCTATGTACCATTAAAACAAAACTGAGTTTCAGTAGGTGAAGTATTCCTATCTATATGTCCTTTTTCTTTTAGGGATGGAATGGGGATTTAAATAAGCTATTAGTGATTTTTATACTTTTTCTGTGTGTTTATGTCTATATACATAGTTGTTTGCTAGTGTGAAACATTGTCACGAGCTCATTAATGGCAATGACTGAGGGTGCTGACTTACATGATGTCCTCATTTTGACTTTAATCTGATGGGACTGCAAATGAGGGCAGTATCTGGCCTACTGAATCAGTCACCTTTGCTTTTATTTAGCTCCAGCAATCCCTCCAAATCTTTTCCCACCTGCTTGTTAATTGGATTTAAATTATCTTTAATTACATTGTCTAGGGCTTTGTTAATTTCAACCCCTAAATAACCAGACTGTATTTTTGGGTGTCCACTTAAGATTCCATGAAGTGAGCAGGGCTGAAGGGCAAACTCCAGAAAGCTAAATCACTGCAGTCTCAGAGTCATTAATTTTGTGCAATGATAACTTTGTACTCAGAGAGTAATATTCATTATAGGCAGGAGGGGAAGCATGCAGGTCCTTAATTAACAGCAGGATATCATCAGCATAAAGTAATAGTTTAATGTTCTACCAAATCAGTGTTATAGGCTCTTAGACTGTTGGTTTTTCCATTTTAGAGAATACTAGCGTATGACTGTAATTGCTGGATGCCATTATCCAGTTCTCAGTACTGCAGGAGCTAGCACATCACACTGTTTCCTACCGGTGACTGCCCACATGCATTTAAGCACCTTGATAACTTCCCAGGTTTCTGTGGGATTTCGGTTTCCATTATGTATTTGAATAGCAGTTGACCTTCTCCTAAAATACAATCTGAACTGCCGCCTACTTCCTTCAGCTGGAGAACCACCACACCAATGCACAGAATACAACATGGCCAGGGGATGGCAGCCTGCTTGTCACCCACAGCATAACAGCGTCTACTTGGAATTCTATTTACCCAAAAGCATGTCCAGGAATTTAGATGTGAGATTTCATACACATCCCACATGAACTCCCAGTGGCAGTTATCTAATTTAGGTGACCACTTAGCTTAAAAGAAAACTCTCACTTACTTCAACAGAACGTTCTTTCTTAATGCTATTCCCACTATGACGTATCCCTCTAGTGATGCACTTCATATCATTCCTTCCTGAGAAACTCTGGGCATGCAGACTGGTGGGCTGTGGGCAGAGGAGATGTGCTCCTTGCTTCAGTCTGGAAGGCAGTCTAGATTGAGGGCTGGGCAGGAGACTCTGGCCCTAAGGAAGGGCTGCAGAATGGAAGGAATTAAGGTGTTTTATTTTCCTGGTAGGACATTCTGTACTGCAGCTGTGTTAGCAGAAGGTCAGTGAAATGACCTACTTTGCAACCAGCCTCACCCTCATCCTGGGTACCAAAAAGTGTAAAAGAGGAGGAAGAGCAGACTCCTGATTTTGTGGAAGATTAAGCTATTACTTTATGCTGATGATATCCTACTGTTAATTAAGGACTCGAATCCCAACACTACTGCAGGACAATGGCTGAGTTTTTACCATCCACATAGAAATGGTTCAGCCTGAAGCAATGTGCAGGAGGAAATGATGTGCTTTGACCTCAACTGTGACAGTCAGAAACCATCACAACATCCCTGGAAGGACCTGGGGTTCCCTGATGAGGCCATCCCTGGTGGCAGCTCCCCAGTGCAGATAAAGAGTCACATCACTATGAGTCTGTGTCTGCATCAACTCCAAATATCTCAAAAATGGCAAAAGGACACTTGTGCTCCTTCTGTTCATGCATTGCTTTTCCCCAGGTAGCTACCACAGCACATCCCTGGCTTTGCATCAGCATCATTTTGGTGGACTATATATACAGCAGACTGTACAATCACTTTCTGCTCTAGCTGCTGAGTGAGGGCTAGGACTCCTAGGCTCGTTTACAGTGCAATTTGTGAGAAGTCAGAAAGGTGGCGCAAGCTTAAAATATTTATTGTGCGTTCCCTGGGCACAGGATAAGGAATTATTTCCCAGAAGACTCATTCTGTGTGAAGGAAAGGGCTGATTTTGGAAGTGGCATGCCTCTGCTCTGTGGGGCTAACCAACTGTTTGGGGAAAACAGACTAACTCCATTCTGTGATTTAGCAGGGAACAAATCCTGAATCTTTCCTCCCTCTTCATAGTCATGAAAGCAGCTCTTCCAATATACCACTTGTCTTTGCTAATGTTATGGTCCCTATATACATAAAAGTATTTGTATTATACTATGGTTTATTTTTTTTTCTACTATGATTTATTTTATTTTTTTTTCTCTTGCATTTGGAGAATGTTTAGAGTAAGTGGAGTGATTAGAGAACCCTTTAAAATATAGCCTGGTTGTGATTGCAATCTGATGTTTTCCCATGTGTTTTCCAATGCTCAAGGTCCTGTCTTGTCTCAGACAACCATATTTGTATTTGGCTTTGGCCAAGCTCTTTCTTCATACACTTATTATGTAAAGAGTAGAAGAGAGAAAAAGAAATGCGCATTTGACCTAGAATTATATTTTTCAGGTGCACTTATTACAGGTCTTACAAAAGAGTCAAGGATTTCAAATTAACTGACATTTAAGTAAATAAATATTAGGGTTCTCTGTACTGACTTGCACCTAGTGTCTCCAGCTTAGGATAGGTTTACTCCTGTGGGGAAAGTTGTCCTGAAAAACTGCCTGTGTAAGTACAGAACCAAATATGAACACCAAGCAAAACTGTTTACCTGCATCAGATTTTCCTGGAGGTTGATAAGCATAACTGGATCTAGTCCTGCTTAAACCTGTTCTGTGTCCAGCACACAAACAGTAATTTTTTTTTTTTTTTTGGTTTAGTGATGTGTTCCAAATCAATGGCTTTAAATGTAAGAACTAGATAAATACTAATTTAAACACAAGAGCATAATTAGTGTGCTCAGACACTAGCACTATCACTGAATTGTCTTTTGATAATATTAAAAAAAAAAACAAATCAGCTTAAACTTACCTTGCACCAGTCTTCCTCACAGGTGAAGTCCACTACCAAAAGAAATTCAAATATTGGCAGATATGGGAGCTACATGCACAAAATTATGAACGCAAAACACAACCTGTTTTAGAAAACATTGAAACCAACTTGTGCAAGCCTTGCAGTTTGTAAACGTACAAACAAACACCACGCATTTGATCAATGACAACATCCAAATACAAACTGAATAAATTGCACCTTCTCTTTATGGAATAACAGTGTATAATAATTCTATATCAGAAATGGAGATTATTCTCTGTCTGTTCATGAAACATCCTATTAAACTAGTGGGACATTTTGACATTCAAATATTTACCCACAAAGATGCCTTTTGCGGATACAATTATTACTAGTAGGCCAAAGAACTGACGTAGGTTAAAAATACTGATGAAGAAAAGCTGTAGCCTTAGGAAATTCTAGCCCCAGGTTAGGGACCAGGCACCTCTATAAAGCAGCCTCAGGCTCAGTCACTTGTAGGACAAGTCCATAGAACATCTACAGTTTCTACAGTTCTTTCTACAGTTGGCCATCAGTCCAGAGGAACAATCATCATTCCAAAAACTCACTGGGAAAGAGTCAAAGAATCCTGGCTCCTACAAGCAGATCTGGATGACAGCAACATCACCAATGCTCAGCCCTTGCTGTTGAATGTGCATGAGCCCTTGCCGTGAGCTCATGCACAGCAGGTAGCCAGCTGTATCCTGAAAAGGACCACAGCCACAGCTCACAGCAATATAATTCTTGTGAGTTCTTTGCACAATGTTTTCATGTTCAAAATACTCCAGGGCATTAGCTAATGAATAAATCAAAACATGTTCTCAGGAAAAGTAATAAATATACTAACAGTCACAATGGAAATACGATCTGGCCCAACACAGGAGCGCGTCTGAGTCAAACAAGGAGGTATTTTCTTCTTTCCAAGAGGTCACCATTTTCTAGTGGACGTCTAATCAATGTCACATTGACATTTTGTGAATATTCTTAAAACAGCTGTGATTAATATGTACTACAGGATGCTCGTGTGGCTAGAAATCATGATAAATGGGCTCTTACCTGGCTTCCAATGATGTGGTCTTGAAGCACACAGTGATGATCTAGGGTTTTATGGTGTGACTTGTGTGTGGATGGCCATCTTGAGAAATACTGCAGGATTGCAGATTCTCAAAGGAAAAGGAAACAGGTCGGTATACGATCAGACACCAAACAACAAGCACCCCAAACTACAGGTCCACTTTGGCTTACTTTGCCTGCTTATATCCTCATTTCCTGAATAGCAATGATGATTCCTTGTGAAGCATTCTGCACCAGAAACATGGAAATAATTATCAAAGAGACTCTTGTTGTCATTTTTGCTCTGAAAGTCATTTTCTATTTCTGCTACTCTGGCGTTTGATTACATTTGAGACATGGGAATACACAAAAGCACACTGTTTCTATGCTGCATTGTTTACAAGGTTACTCTCAACGCGTGCTTGCTAGCTCCCACATACAGACATGCTCCCATTACTAGCAACATTTCTCAGGCAAGGAGATGTGCTGTGTTTACAGACCATCTGTCAGACAGAGCTGGGGCATGCTATGTTGATGCTGTGTTTGTAGCTCTCCCCTATTTGAAGCAAAGTTCAGTTCAAAGCACTTCCTAGTACAGAAAGGGGAGAAAAAAAGATGTTAATGTGTTTAGATTACATTAAACTTTTAAGATTAACTAAAAGAAAGGGAGAAAAAATTCTGCTAATGGGTAGAGCTCAGGGAAGAGGCATTATTATATTACTTCTAATGCACATAAAGCATCTCTATTAAAAAGGGATGGCAGTTTTACATCCTATTAAATATATCAAAGCTGTACTTCAATTACAAATCCTTTCATATGCATGTTTTAACAAATATGTCTTTGATAATAGAGTGCAGCAGTAGCTTTTAAATGCTAAACAAGATGCCTGCCATATAGCACAAAGCTAGAAAAAGTACTAGAAGAAGGTAGGCCTAGTTAACAGGGGAGAGATGGATATATTTCAGTATTTTCTTCCCTTTGTAGTTCACAAGACAGAGTTTACAAACTGCTGTAGTCTGCATTCTGGGACACTGATAAAATAGGAAAACTTGTAAACAGTACAGTGCAGTAGTTTGTCGAGGTATTATTGTTCCTCAACATTGTTATCTTGGCTGAGATCTGCTTTGGAAAATGTAAATGTCTCAAAGGACTGAGTCCTTTCAGTGAAAGCATCTTCCCTAGAAAAAGGAGGGAAGCAGGGGACACCATTATCATGGTGTGCACATGGAATGGCTCATCAGTGAGTAACTATGTCCTGATGCCATCCTAGAAAGCGGAGAGATAAGAGCATTAGATGAAAACAAATTGAAGAGGGACCCAAACTACAAAATCCAAATGGACACTTCTACCTGACTGTTCAAGTTAAGCCAAAACAGGTGGGAGCACTGAAAGGATCTCCTGTATAGAGGTCAACTCTCCCATATATACATTGTGCACCTGAGCACGGCAGACCTCAAATGGCTCTAGTTCTCTGTTGCAGAACCACCTACTGATTTCAGTCTGAGATATGGTGACTACTAATGTCATCCTGAATTTAGGAGGACAAGTCCCTCTCTTCTGCCCAACAAGTCCTATGGCAGGGCAGGGCACAGCAGGGTAGAGATTCTCTCAGACCTCATTCTGCATGCAGAGGAACATTTTCTCCCTTTATATAGTCCCTTGCAGTGGGGAGTGAGTGTTTCAAAATTTATCCATCGGGAAACTGGAGGTCAGATTCCTGTTTTTTATTATGTCCACCCCTGCCTTATACAAAAGTAAAATCTGATTCTCATTCAAGGTAGACTGGAGTCAGAACATTCATTAGATCAGCAGCAAGTTACCACAAGCCAAGCTTCATTTGCATAGGTATTGCTGACAACTGTTATAAGAATGAGCCCGTGTTTACAGAAATATATGAATTTGGGGGTTCTCATTAATGAGTTGAGTAGACATATAAATCTTAAAAAGAAGGCAAACATTTCTATACTAATAAGAAACTATAATAAATCCTGCATAGCCTTTGGTCTCTCTGGTTTCTTGATTCTGGAGCTCTAAAAGCTCTAGCGAATTAGTGAAATTAAGTCACTTTTAGCAATGAAATACTAGCAATAGCTAATACCGAGCAATAGCACGGTAGTACTGAGACTCTAACTTCCACAGTACCAAAGAGTGCCAATAGTAACAAACCCCAGGCTAGGTCACTCCTCATCCAGTCCTGTGCTGCCCTGCATGAAATGTGCAATATTGCCTGGCTCCTCTGGACCTCACTGCAGGATGAGGGAGGCGTTATGTCTGATCTGTCTCCTCTCCAGCAAGGTGGAAGGGAAAGCTCCAGGTAGCTTAAGTATGCACCTTTCCCCCAGAAAACAGCCAAGTATCAGCAAAAGCATCACTGGGGATCTGCACAGCGTCACAGAATCGTTCTGACAGCATTAGAATCATATGGGTGGCCAAGCAGAGGGATGGAAACAGAATAGAGAGGCCCCCTGTCCTCCCTGAAAGCTCCACAGTGTCACAAAATACAATGATATTTCCTAAAAAGTGAACGGCATTGCCAGAACAACCAAGATTCCTAAGCCAACTACTGTCCATTTTGGCCTACAGAAAACTGTCACCCAAAGGAAGCACCACCTCCCATTGTCCCTGGGCCAAGTCCTTAGGGTGATATAGATCAGCAGCACACCACTGAAATCAATATTACAGATTCCAGCTGGTTAAATTGGCTTCCATCCAGTGAGTCAATGAATCAGATGCTCAGCAGGTGATATACAGTGTTTGACTTGCCTAAGCAATCATTATGTCCAGAGACACAGAGATCTATTCTGGAGTCTAAGCAAACAAGATAAAATGCACTACTCCTTTGGCCTTAGATATATCATTTCATGTTAAAAAGATTTCTCAGGTTTGAGGCATCAGTATTACTTTCAGCAGCTTTTGGTGCTGAAAACTGACAGTACTTATGGGCCTGTTTATTTGTGCTGATTATTTTTTTTTTCTTTTTACAGCTGCCTCTATTAGCACAATGGCTAAATGCAAATTCAAATCACTGTGGTGATTAGCTGCAAATATTGCTTTTTTGAAATGGGTTTGATGTCCCAAGCAAACAAAGGGCTGCTCTTCAGTGAGCTGCAGACAGCACGACCATCTACCTCACAGATGTCTCCATGCAGTCAGCTTTTCATTACTTGCCTAAATATAATTTTGGAGAGATTTGGGAGAAAAGAATGACTTGCAGCAGCAAGCAGAATCTCCCTTACCTGGTCCACAGTATTTTCTATCCGTTAGATTTATTGATTACTAACAGGCTGTTTACTGAGTGGAGTGCTATTCAGCATAAGTGACTGGAAAAAGTGCTCTATTTTCAAAGAAAGGAACAAAAGACATGTATAGAAAATTAGAGTAGCTATCCCATAACACTGTAATCCACAGACAAGTGCTTTTGCTTCAGACCCTCTCCAAAGTTGAGAAAAAAACACAGCTGAGAGTTAACAAATTAAACAACAGAAGGAGTTGATTCTAGAGCTAAAGCACTCCTGGGAAAACACTTGTCTCCTAAAGCAGAAGGCTAGTGCATATTTCTCCAAAGATGTGAACCTTGATTCTAAGAGTACATTTGGGGTAAGCATGAGTTCCTCAGAAATTGAAACTAGTCTGGAGAGGAGAACCTGAGAGGAAACCAAGTGGCAACTTTGAAGTTTGCAAAAGTCTCTTGCAGAGGGAAAAGATGTCATGTATTCCTTGTATACCTGTAATACCAAGTAGTCATGAGTTAGGGAGATTTAGATTACACGTTTTCTAAACTTCAGAGAACTGTAATCCTATTACAGCTGTTTTTTCAAGAACAGGCTAGAAAAACATATCAGATAGCACTGATCCTGCCTTGGAGAATGAGACAATACTAAATTATCTCCAGTACCTTCCTGTCCTAATTTCTGTGGTAGCTCTGATTATAAACTAGTAATGCATTGGTTACGTTGTTCCAACAAGCTCCATGAAATTACAAATCTCTTAGAACAACTAGGATACATTCTCACTGTGTTGAGAAGGAAGTTGGAGGTGAACAGGTAAACACTTATGAAGTGAAATGTTTCCTCAAAATATGAAAGAAAGGGGCAGACAGCAAAGCTCTTAAAAGCATGCTTAATTGCAACAGTTGGAATCAGTGGGGCTTTAGTGCATCCTTTTGTAATTTGCTAGCCTGGATACGTAATTTTTAAGGCAGGAAGTTAGAGGAAGAAAAGCAAGCCTGGACGGAGAAAAAGAATATTGCAGGGTTTCAAAACAACAACAAAATATAAAAAGCTCAACAAATTAGAAGCAAGGGACTATTTTAAAAAGTCAAAGTAATACTGAAGAGATTTTTAAAGGAAGAGACATGGACGTCAGTACTATAAGAGAAGAAATCAGACTGAAGATGGATTTCTATTTCTGCTTTTGTCGATATCTTGCTGTGTAACTCTGTGCAAACCATTGCCTCATCTTTGCCTCTGTCTGTCTGTCTTTATTTACTGTGCTAAGAGCATTAGCAAATTAATAAAGTAATTGTGAAACAACTAGCTATCTGAGCAAGAAGAGGATAGGAGAGTAGGTTGACTCTGCCTGAGACCTGCTACCAGGAAGTACTATGAGACTTCTTCCCATGATGTTTATAAAGTTTATTTCACCTCATACAGACAGCAAACTCTGGAAACAGAAGCAATGCTTCTGTATCAGAGAGAGTGAAAATAGTGGGTACAAGAAAGACCTTCTCAATGTTTCAAGGTCTAAGAACTTTCCTAAGCATCTTTAGTAACTACCTCCATTGCCCCACAGTCCAAAACAATAAGAAAAGAGGGGAAAAAAAGACAGAATCAGTAATTAAAGGGCAGGAAATGAATAAATGAAATGAATTGCTCTGTGATGGCTAAAGAAAGGAACCTGAGAAATAACATCTGTCTTTA
>JAVCKT010003599.1:16823-28426 GCA_032273925.1 Rhynchotus rufescens
CTTTTTTTTTTTTTTAAAAAAAAAAAAAAAAAAGATTGTGAAGTTATATATTCACTGGTTCAGATTTTTGACTGAAACGAGTTCCTCCTTTTTTTTTTTCTTTGCATTATGCATTCTCATTTTATGACACTTCTCAGACTTGAATCGTTCACAGCAGATGGCTCCATGAATACTGGATATTTCCATAAATAATGACCGACTTCCCTCCAGTTACCCCACCCTCTTCCACTCCACAAACTCAAGTCTTTTGTGCACTCTCTGTAGATACCCATTCAAATTCTGGTCAGCAAATAAGCCTATCTAGTACCATTGTCATTCCTGCAAGCCCAGTAGAAACATTAAAACAAAGAACTCATATCTCATCTGATTCAAGTGCACTTTTTTTACAAGCAATTCCAGAATTCAAGGGAAAATCTACAAGGTTTTAAATAGAATTGAATACCTTGACTGGAAACATTGGAGAACCACTGCAGAAAGCATCCAAATGCTCCCCCACATTGGGAAATGATGGGAGACACCTGACAAGCCAAATTCCCTGGGCATTCACTTGCAGCACAGCAATGGCAAGGTCATGTACTCGGTTCCCCTGAATACTTCTGCATTAAGGAAGCTCTGCAAGGTTATTGCAGTTGAACTAACCCTGTATAGAAGTCTGTTTATCTGTGGAATCTAAGTTTACACAGGAGGAATTTCTAACAAAACAAGGAGACAGAAGACTAAAACAGAGCACAGAAATCTTTGTGGTTGGAGCATGGTATTTCTGTATGATCCACCTACAAGAAGTGATATGTGATGCTACTATCTTATGGATATAAAAGCAAGATGGCTTTTAATTCAGGACATTAAGAGAAAAAATATTAAAAGATTTTTATCATGGCAATAATTTATGGTTAACTTATTGCTTCAAGTGCTCATAATCTGCCATCTATATACATTTCTATCAAATGACCCTGTAAATAATTAATAGATCTAATTCTGTCCATGTTGCCAGGGCAGGTTTCCCTCTAGAAGGTTAATGCTATGATTTAATTCTTTATTTATATGATTAGCAGTCCCAATCAGGCTGCTTTAATGAGGTCACAGGCAGCAGATTATCACAACTGACTTTCCTAGCAGGAACCTTTCAGCACCCTGTGTCTGGATGATACTGAGTTCTGCAGCACTGCCTGTCCAGGGACACAGTCAGGCCTGCCTGCAGGAACTAGAGTGCAAAGCTGGGTCCCTACCAGGGTAAAAACAGTATTTAACTCTTTCCAAATGGTCTAATCAATATTAGACAGCCACAGTAGTCCAGACAATACATGAAAAACTAGTAATTCCTGGAGTACATCAGCCCCAAGATTTATCTAATCCACTACCTTATTTCAGATGGTGCACAGGAAAGACATGAATATCACTGTAAGGAGACACAGGCTAATTTGTCATTACAGCAGTGCCTTAGGCTCATTGCTAATAGTTAGCATTTGGATTAAATCCAAATGGCTATCCTCCCCATGCCAACAACAGTACCTGACAGTTACCATACACTTAATGCTCAAAACTAGGGAAGAAGCTGATGGAAGCGCTGTATTTTTAAGATCACCAAAATCTGCATTTTTCTCTATGCAGATAAAAACCTTTAGGCACCCAAAAGAAGCAGAACTCTTGCACATTGCTTGCTTGGTCATTTATTTCCAAATCCACTCTAGTTGAGTGGAGTTCAGCAAGGATCAAATTTCCATACTCATTCTTATAATGAGACCTGAGGCTGGAATATTCACCTTACACTTTAACCTCCTATTAAACCAGTGTCGCCACTACTCATGAGGAGAACTTTCAAGCACCCTTCTGTTGTTGACCACTCTGACTTTAAGGGTGTTGAGAATAATAAGGAAGCACTGAAAAAGCACTAGCTGTCTGTGTAGGAAATAGTGAGACCTCTGTAATTCATCATTCACATTCCCCTTCCATACACCTTGTGAAGGGCAGGAGAAACAGCTCGGAGGTTTATTTATTCCTCGACTTTCCCTCTTTCTCTGTCAAATAATGTGTCACTCCAGCTCGTTCTTCACCAGCACACTTTTTGGTGGTGTTTTGCTTTTTTGCTTTCTCTTTTTTCCTTTTTTTTTTTTTTTTTAATTACTGAATCTTGTTTCCCCAGCCAAACTGCCTTCAGCTCCTGTTCTTTCTATTATACTGAGCATAGAAAGGGATGAAAAGCAGTGAGTCTTGGAAGAGAAACAAAAGCCTGCAATCATCTGTATTCTCAATTACCCTGTAGCATGCTGCCTGGGAACAAGCGGAGTTGCCACACTGTCACATACAGCTGTAAATGTCTTTGCCACTTACAGCAATGTTTGAGGATGCCTTTCCTTCCATCCCTTATGAAATGCCTGTCCTATGCCCTTCACCAGCTTATTGGCATAGGTTTAAAAATGCCTTTTGGACAAGAGACAGCTCAGGCAAGCTCTCAAGAAACAAACAAAAAAAATAAATAAAAAAAAAAAAAGAAAGAAAGAAAAAGAAGGAAAGAAAAGTAGATAAAAAGGCTTGTGATATTTCTGTTGCTAACTCATGGACAGTTTCTTCCCTCTAACAATTTCCACCTTGGCAAACTCCAGGTCTCTAAGACAACTAGACATCCAGAACAATGAATTAAAGATGTTGAAAAAAAAAAAAAGACACAAAATTCAAGGTTCTCACAGGAATGCAGAAAATGCTTCCATTTCCATGTACTTGCTTAACCTCAGACCTCCATCAGGTTTTGTACTTTTCGGTTTTGCTTACACATTCGCTCACCTTCATACATTAAATCCCTCTAAAGATAACAACAACTCACAGTATATAAAATAAACCGTATCAATTTTAATCACCAGTTGGGACTGTGCCAATCGTCTCCTTAGATTCCCAGGAGGGCACAGGCTAAGAATCTTCGCTTAGGCACTTCCATGTTCAGGTCGACAAGTTCAGGTTATGCACAGGGAAAACAGGTCCCATCTCCAAAAGTCAGAGACTCAGCATAATGGTCCTTTCTGGTTTCAGGTTCTAGGTACTCTGTGAGCACAAGGGCTGAGATCCCATCTTGCCTACAACTCCCTCTATACCACCCTGGTTCCTGCCAGGCATCCTCTGCGGGTACAACCCAGTGATATACTGCAGTTTTGGGTAGCAAAGCAACCCTTCCTTTGGATAACTGCCCCACTGCTCATTATCCTAGCAGTGAACATTAGCCAGTTCTTTCAATACTTTATCATTTCCCATTGTTTTAAAAGGAACAATGGAGGTAGCTTCAACATCTTTCCTCAACAGTCAAATCAAAGGAAGTGCAGAGCCCAGCAGTGCTGCTGGTTCAGGCTGCACGTTATTGCAGGGCTCAGGAGAAGAGCTGCAGAGAGCTTTCCTACGGACCCTACCGGGGCGGCGTTGCACGCTGCACAGCCTCGTCGTTATTCCAGCACAGTAGCTAGCAGCTGCAGAGGACTCGGGGGAGTGGGCGGCAGGAGGAGAGCATCCAGGCAGCCTCACATACATCCTCCCCTCTAGCAGATCCCATGCTGGGCAGTAAGCCAACCTGCACTTGCAGAGGGAGGCAAATGTTACCCATTCTGTTTGCCTTTTCAGAGGTCGCATTCCCTTTTTTATTTATTTTTTTTTTAATTTTTTTTTTAAGGAAATGTTTACCTTCTGATTGTTTGCTATTTGTTTCCTTAGCATCCTTCTACAGATGATCTCTTCCCCTCACAGATATCGCTGGGCTTTTATGCTAGGAGGAAAAACAAATCCAGAAAGTGGAGACTAATGAGACTTTTACTCTTCCCACATCTGCCGCTAATTCATCAGGCATATTCCCCCTGTCCTGTCACATCTTTGCAGACATTGTTTGCAAAGTGCTGTTCTCTCTGATAATAGCTCTTTAAGTATCTATTTTATCCCTTGATATTTTCCTCTTCAATTTTGCATCCTAATTCCTTTTAAATCACATCCTAATCTCCAAGCAAACCCAAATACAGATGTATTTACTTTTCAGGCCCCCTTTTCTGCAAGGGTCTCACTTATGGGCCCAGAGACCTATCAGTGCAGTGCAGGAGGCACTTTGGAGCAGGGCATGCAAAGCGTGCACCACTGCTGGACCTGTGCCCAAGCCAAACAGAGGACAGGGTAGGAGAACTGTGTTTTATTTGGGGGAAACCTTGTTCTCATGTAAGCCTGGATTATACAGCCCTAGAAATATTTCGCAGAGGAATGACCATGAAAAATAAAGATCCCAAAAAAATTAGTTTACGAATGCCAGACACCAAAGCCATGCTTCAATCTGCAAGTATTTTGGCACCTTTTTGTCTTCTAAACCAGTCTTATTCTTTCATCCATGAGGGCAGTAAGTCATTGCTTGATGTATAGAAAACAAAGGTTTGATGTAAGGAAAAGAGAGGGTTCATGCAGCCCACATACATTATATAAATAATGGATGACACATTACATAGTGCTTAAGTATCTAAAGAAGTAAAAGGAAACTAAAATGAAATAAAATATCATTAAGGGACTTACCTGTTTAAATATAATAATAGACAAAGAATATTTCAACATTACTTCCAATTTGTCAATAGATTCTAACTGAAAAATCTAAACTATTTTTCTAGACACACTTCTACTATTACTTAAAACTAAAGGTCGATGCAGCTGAGTACTCTCTGCAGTGGCCAACACAAATGAGGGACAGCATAAAACCAGGACAAGTATAAGGAATAATATTCTTCTACCTTCTAGTAATTTTCAGCTCTGAGACTTCCAGACCTAAAGGTGGATCTTTATATTTAATCATCCCTGTTGAAGTCTTTTTCTTCCACAGACTTATGTATCTAGGCACTTTTTGAGGCTATGTAAACTACTAGTAAAACAACAACATGCCATATAACTTTCACTGGAAAGAAGATGCTCCATCTCCTTTTGATTTTTTTTTTTGAATTCATTTCCTCCAAGCTTCATTTGATGCCTTGATCTTACACTGCAAAGAAGAATGATTTTTTTTTCATAGTCACCTTTCCCAAGCTTTTTGCACTTCTAGAGGTTTGTAGCAAAGCTCTTCCTCTCAGGTACTTTTTTTTTTTTCCAGATTGAGAAATCCTGATGTCTTTAGGTGCTCCTGGCATAAAAGCCATTCATGCTCTAGATAAGTCCTGTTCATCTTAATATATACCCTTCAAGATGGACATGTGACACATACTCAGACCGTGGAATAATTAGTGCTTTTATATAGTTCTCTATTTTATTCCTAAATTCCTGAATAATTTGAGATCGTCACATGACTATAGTTCCACATTGTTCTTAAGTATGTTACCTACAGGCCTAAGCAAAGATCCATGCAGAACCAGAGTTGTGGCTTCCCTCCATGGGGAAAATGTTACTCATTATTTCTACCTCCTGTTTCCCATTTTTAATCAATTTTATATGTTTGTATAAAAATAGAATTTTCCATAGTTGGACAAGGAACCTCATTCTTATTGCATGGCATCTGCATTTCTTAGCAGCCTCTGATTTTTTTCATGAATCTAAGTAAATAATATCACTGGTCTGCCCTATGCTTATGTCGACTTCTTCAAAGTTGTCCAGCCAAGTCATGAATCATGATTTTCATCAGAAGAGTTTGACTGGCTCCTTGCCACTATGATATTTATTGATGTTCACACTAATTCTGTTATTATCATAGCTTCTACCACTGTACCTATCACAAATATAAAGTTTGGCACCCTGAACCTCTGTGAGAAACACTTTGTAAAAATTGGTACTATACTGACTATTTCTTGCCCTCTTATACTGAGACATAAGCTAGGAGGATCCATTCCGCAGTAACCAGTTGAGCTAATTCATCCTTTCACCTGTCAGGAGAGACATTCCACTGTGGGAACCTCCCCAGATTCCTCCGCAGCAAATACTAAGAAATGTTTGTATTTTTTTTTCTGAACATTCCTTCTGCATATTTATCACTTACTGAACCTACAGGCTGGAAAAATTCTTGCTTCCCATGAGTTTGAAACAGATTTTTAGGGATTTTTTTCTGTGTTTTTTACAAATTTCTCAGACTCTTCTGGCCTGGCTTATTGGTTTGTTTTTTTTTTTTTCCCATTTAACATGCCTGACCTTATGAGCTTTTTTAATTCACTCATTTGTACAAAGTCTAAGTTATTTTAATTTGCCTTATTGCTTTTTGTAGCGTGCTTTTCCCTGCTGTTTAGCCTTCTCAGCAGCTTCTTTCTGGGCTTTTTCAAGGTGATCTCTTTTTTTTTTTTTTTTTTTTTTGATAAATGGGATACATTTGCTCTAGGATTCCATCATGGTATCTTTAAATAGTCTTTATGTTGCCTGCTGCTAAGATTTACCTCTTTCAGCCTGTTCTAGCTTCTCTGTTTGAAATTAAGTGAGACAGCAGTGGATGTTTTAGCTTTTGTTGCTTCTGCAAGAAGCAATATGTCCTATATTTTGTCCCCTGCTGCGAAGCGAGCCTTTGACAGTGACATTATGATCAAAGAGCAGGCCACTGGCCAAGCTTTCAGGAGCTGCTTCTGCTCTTGTGGCTTCCCTGGCTAGCTGCTCTATGAAGTGGTCACTGATGGTGTCTCAAAGAGCAATCTGCACATCACACCCTGTCATGACATTTACCCAAGATACAGACGGTCACAGAAATTGTTCATTTTTATTGTGTTTTATGCCCTCCTGGGCTCTCTGGTCTCCCTCAGAATGTCATAGTCGCTGTCATCATGCTGGTCAGTCAGTGGATGATTTAGTCCCAGTGTAGTATTTTTCCTCTTTAGGCCTAGAACTTCAATCTTAGTTACTGACACAGCTATTTTATTAATGTCTTTTGACTTCTGTAGTCCAGAGCACAATTCATTCCTCCACCAGTACTCAATTCAGTCTTTCCTTTGCATTGTCTTCCTTGGTCTTGCAGTGCTCCACTGACCAAATCCCTCTATGAAGCATTCAGAAGATCTGGCATGTCAGTAGCTTGGTTTACAGATATTTTTTAGGCTTTTGGCATTTATAGACAAATACATAACCTATTGCTCTGATTTGCTTCTTCTCTGCAGTTTGTTTAACTGACACTTTCTTTGTTCCAACTGTTCATTACCTTTGCTGATGGACAGCTCTCAGTGTCCACCCTGTCCTTTGATTTATAATTTAATCTCCTAGAGAATATCTCAAAGCAGACAGGGTTTGTAAAAGGATCTAGTTTTGACTCCAACCCTTATGCTACTCAGATGTGTTTCTGTGTGTGTAGGCTCAACTGAGCTTAGACTTTTCTGAAGAAAAAAATTCCTGGGAACATCAGGGATAGTTGCAGGAGATAGCAAGGATAGCAGGAGAAGTCCTGCCTGTCTTGTTTATGCAGATCACAATTTAAAATGTTCCCTCATGTGATCTTCAATGAGAAAGGAGCAAAGAACAGAGCTCTTATCAAACTTCCTAGTTCTTTTCAAAGACCAGTAAAAATGCATATATCCTGATTTGCCCATGTATAATAAACTTGTATCACACAGCAAGATCTAAAAGAGCAGTATGAAGTGACATTTAGGATGTGAAACCTTAATTTAGGCACCACAATGATTAGAGTGTTTTAATATCATAATAACTGATAAATAGACTATGTGTCAGACATTTCATTCCCTTTTAATCAAAACTCCTCGTCTGCTAAATTAATCACCCCCTTGGGGTAAAGTAGCAGATTTCCAATTTAGTCATACAGCATCATTAATAATGAAAAGTTCTGGAGGCAAATTCTTCTATTCATGTTCTCTTTTGCATGATCCAGAGGGTTTAAAGAGACAAGACAGAGAAGGTAGAAGACATCAATACCTTCCAGCAAACTAAATAAATAAACATCATTTTTGATGTCAATCTTTTAATGGCTCTCTTCCTTGAATATTAGGAATATTACCAACTCCAGTGAGGCAAGCAGAGGAATTCTGATTTTTATTTTGGTTTTCTCAGATGGTATTAATAAAATCAAAGCTTGAAATGATGACAAATCACAAGAAATACTGAATTTTAGATCTTTTATGTGGCACTGTTTCTTAAATGGTTTCCTTAAACTCACAAATTTCAGAATGAAACTGTTTCTGAAAAAGGATTCTTTAAGTTGTAAATCTGTATTTTTTCATTTAAAATTTTAAACATTTTTTTTTCTTCCTCTATTGAGTGTTAAATGAATTTTTGGACAAGGAAGAAATTTATGCCCCACCCTTTAATATGTATGCTTCATTTTTTGTTCAAGCTTTGCCTAACTGAATTTAAGCACCTATATACATGCCATACTTCATGGTAATGGTACTTGGAGAGAATGAGTGACTGACGATATGAAGAGCTAATGGTAACACGGCAATTTTGCTGGCTATTAGGAAAGCATGCTCCTTTTCCATCCACACTTGCATCCTTTGATGTATGCGAGATGGCAAGCTGATTCTGAGCCAGTGAACTCTTCCTAGGACATAGGTCAAGTTCCATTTTTAATTGTGCCCATTCTTTTCTGTCTATTTGCTATATTATGCACAGCAGTGGCACAAGTACTTAGGAGGAGGACCATGTAGGATCTGTTTTGCCATTCCCACAACTCTCTATGGCTTTATCTTCTGACCCTTCTGTCGGAATCAACACAGCAAAGCGAAGCTTTTGGTTGTCTCTGACTACCTGAGATTTTTGAGTTGACAGTCCCCAAACACTTCACTGATTGCGGCATATACTGGGCTAGAACATTTAGTACAACAACAACAACAAAGTAATGTGCATTCACCTTGCTTGTGCCTGGGCACCAACCAAAGCAAATATATTGCTGTTACAAACAGACAGAGCTACAGCTGTTAGCATAGCAAATACCTCCATATATCTCTATCTCAGCTGTCTGTGTTCAGAGATCATCTAATTCTGATATATCTTAGCTATTTGCTCCATGAGCAATGGTCAGGCCTATTCATAGAGAACAGAATGCTTGCTTTTGTAGCTCTATGCCTACTCTGTACTGCAGACAGATACAAGCTCAATGTGTACTTAAGTCTAATTATATGCAGATGTGTAAAACTTGGCATGAAATCATATGAATTAAGTATTCCAAAATAATTTTGTCACAGCACATAACTTAATTTTGAAAGTACAACTCTCCTCCTTGACATGGTGCATTTTACAGACGTCTCTGGCACGCTGCCTTGGCTGCACATTCACGCTAGGGCAGAGGTAGCTGAGAGTGCAAAAGGAGCTGACTGGAGTACAAGGAACTGTCGCCAGAATGACAGGATGCTTCAAGTCAGCCAGTAGACTTGAATATAAGATATTAAGCATAGCTTTAGCATATAGGATTAATTTCAAGCTCTTTGTACCGTCAATGAAGGAGACAGACTACTCTAAAGGCAATCTGGAGGAGAAGACTAACTCTTCGTATGCTAAAGGAGCCTGGGAGGTCCTACCTCCATTTGCCACAGAGAGAACCCAAGCAGATAAGCCTCAAAGATACCGTGGACATGTACAGTAGCAAAATCATTCTTGTGCAAGGACTATATCCTGTGTGAAACATCCTGTGTGTTGCTAGTCTGCTTGTAGACCAGATCTTGCACAGCCACAGAACTTAACTCTCCTCCTTCACTTGGACTTTACACAAGCACTCGCTGTACTGATATCACCCTGGCTTTTGCAGAGGTTTCTTTGAGTCTCTAAGCTAAATGTAGGAGCAAATCCTGCATTTGTAGAGCATCCTCTTCTCTCAGCAACAACTAAGAGGGAAGATTTCATTAGTTCGACTCATAATTTCCAACAGAATTTTGGCATCGATTTTCTCTAGTTCTACCACAAATGACATCATGATACAGACACAAACAAACTAATAATGGCTTGACAAGCTGCCAACCTTAAGGCCTTATCATATTCTTCATTTGCTCTAAAGTATCATACTTGGGAATGTAGCCTACAACTGTACTTGGCATCAAGAAAATATGTTATCACAAGTGAAAACACAAGCCACATCCATCATTCCCCCCCTCCAGTGCTCTGCAAGTACATCTGATTCCACAGTTCCTACTAAAGTTGGCATGAAAGCAACTGAAACCGCAAAGCAGGTCAGCTCATCCTGTGAGAGCAGCACTAGCCCTCATTATTGCTTTTCTTAAATAAGCCACTATCCTTACAGGTAGGGTCATCAGTAAAGTGGTGAGTTCAGTCTGCCTTTCACCCTCCAGTAGAGAGGGAAGAAGGTGGAATAAGAAATCTTGACTGGTCCACTCAGAACCTGAGTAGAACTATGGTCCTTTCGGCTTAGGGATCACCAGAGTATCAGTACTGAAGCTGCTCAGGTTTGATCTAAAATGCTGAGTTTACAATTTTCATTACTCCTAAGAGAAGCTTCATAACATGACTTCCTCAAGCTTAAAAAATATAATTCAATAATATGAATCTGACATTATTTAAAAAACACTTTTTTTTTAAGACTACCATGATTTCTGAGGAATTTTGAACCTCAAAACTGTCAAACTACAGCTGAAAATAGACTTGATTCTCCATTATATATGAACATATATATATATATAACATATATATATAATGAAAGAAAAGTAACAAAAAAGGCTACCCAAATCATAGGCTGTGTACTGGGTAAATAAAAAATGGAATGGATATGAGATAAATGTGTTAACATTACTCAGGAATGCATCTACTTGCTAGGAAAGAAAATGTTTGTTCATAAGATTTGTTCGTAACCATATTTTTCGTAGGAAATGCTTCCAAAGGGCCAGTTGTCATCAGTTAATGTGGGCAGAGTTCTGCGGTTCCGGAGACTTGGAGGAGTTTCTCTGGATGCATGAAGCTATCAAATAAAAGCCTTTTGCAAATCACTCTGGTATGCTGACAGCCCCTGCCACTTCTATCCCTCCTCCACTGGAAGCACCATAAAAATCCAAGGCTAGGGACTGCTGCTAAACCAACAAGCAGGCAGGATTTACAGCTGATAGTAACAGCTGACCTCATCAAACTCCACTCTGAGTCATTTATCACTGCTCTATAAGAAAGTGAGAGCATTAGAATTGAGGAGGGATCAGGGGAGAAGGAAGGAAATCATAGTCACTTTAGCTCCACTAAAAGGTACAGAAAAATACTATGAGCAATACAGACAAGTGTCTAAATACCCTTGAAAATCAGTGTTGTGGGGAAGAAACCTCAGCCAGGAAATGAAATGAATTTAAAATAAATGTTCAAATTCATCAAATAGTTGAGTAGCCCCTTGTCCATTTATACTACCAGGAGTTAAAACAGTATGAATTTTAGCCTCCCTGTCCATTTCAGTAACTTCTGCTGCACCAATGTCTAATGTTAAGGTGTCTACCCCCAAACATTAGCTGGAAAAGATTCTAAGGAATCCCAAGAGACAATGAAAGATAATATGATTTCTAGTTAACATCAAAAGCATCAAAAAGAATCTGGTCATCTGCAGCTGGTAATCTCTACACAAACACAGGCTCATGGATGAAGGGCGATACTCAGAGGATCAGATACCTCCCCTTTATTTTCTTAAATTGCATACTGCTATCAAGAGATTTAATAAATAACCTTTCTTTTATCTTAATAAGGCAAGTATTTGCTGAGTACCTCAGCAC
>JAVCKT010003599.1:28436-48717 GCA_032273925.1 Rhynchotus rufescens
TTCTACTGACTTTCTGCCCATGGAAAACTCTGCACATCTCTAATTTGCTCCTCTGATATTTGTGATCTGTAGTTCTGCTTAACCTAACCAACTAAGCTAACTTAAGCTTTAGCTACTCGTGATCACCAAACTACTACTTATTTTTACCTGTTGAGTGTCTGACACATACCACATGGTTTCTCCTGCATTATCTTCAGCATTATATTTTAGCCTACTAAAAGAAATCATGATTACAAACTGGCCAATGATTTTCATATGATTACCTAAAGAAAAGAAAAAAAGGGCACTTTAAAAAAAAGAGATTTTTCTCTTTGAAAAGTTTATTTTGAGGATAAAGAACAAATATAAAAAAATCTGCCCTTAAACTGAAAGATGTCCAGTTGGAAACACCACAATGGGGGATGCAGTTGGAATTTCTCATGTTCTGATTTTCCCACATGGAATCAGGGAGAGCACATCCTCACTCATGTGTCCTGTGAGACAGGACTCATGACAGTCCTGTCTCACAGGACAGAAAACCCATTACAATGGAGAGTCTGAGAAGGATACAGCATCAGAAAAAAACCTGGCATCTCGAGACCAGCTTAGATTACAAATAAGAATGAGATGGAGGCAACAAAGCTACTGCTTCCAGAAAACACTGTAATTTAAAAAAGAAAAAATAAAGGAATCAAAGTTTCTGAAAAAAAATCACTTTTCAGTAAATGTTATTTAGTTAAAAAAATCAGAAGTCAGTATTGAATGAGTTTTAAGTAATCCTAGCATCAGATAAATTACAACATCCCTCACAATAGCTTTCCAAGCCAGTAATCCTACAAAGAACTGCACAATCAGAATTTTAAATGCCTTGGGAACTGAGTTAATACCAGATGGTATCCAGCTGTATTCATCATTATAATTTCCTAATATTAACATTTACTAGTTTAGCACTTGAATATCTAGCAAGACATTGCTAAAATGGATGTCCCGAACCAAATACTGTTCAGAACAGTTTCAGTCCTCTCTCTTTGTCTGTCATTTCTTCAAATTTTTTATAGTCTTGATCTTTTAACATTTTATGGCCTTATGAAAAGTGCAGGCTTCCACATATAATATTATTTTTTCTTTTCAGTTATGATCACAGAATTAGATCAATCTATAGGCACTTTTACCTTTTGCCATAGCTCCCAGGTTTTTCATAATATCAAGATGAAAATGTTACTTTCTTCCAAGTTGAATAGCTGGCTGCACAAATTGAGTGTACATTTTTCTGCATGGGTGAATGATCGAAGCTGTCGCTTTGCTTACGTAGCTCTCCTTCCTGACTCTGCATTACAAACCATGCTGGAAATCTCTAATCACATCACTGTTTGTGCAAGTTTGCAGCATCTATGGTAAACACATCTTATCCAACTTCGCACCAAGGCTGTTTTTCAATAGTAATGCATTGAGATATACTTGTTGCAAAAAATTGCAACTATTAATCTTTTTTTTTATCGTGTTCTTTTTTATCATATAATATGTTTTCTAACTTCTTTGGTGAACATTTTTCCCGAAGTTCTATGTTGTGCTCAGTGTTTAGCTCTGTCTGGCAATAAAAAGGACTTTCATCCCCAGTCCTTGTGTCTTGAACTTTAAGCGTATGGACACAACTGATTCAAGGCTTGGACAGCTGACCTGATCCCTGCTCTTGTAAAAACTGAGCCTTCTTCCAAATCAGAAAAAAATATCAGCTCATTATGCAGCATCTTCTTGACTTTCAAATGACTATTATTTCAAACAGTTAAAGATTTATCATTTTCACCATGATATTAAACAAATAGTTTGCTTATGAACATTGTCTAAGGCACACATACATTTAAACCATAAGACAATACCCAACAGCTTTAGTGCAAAGCATACACATTTCCCTTTATGTGATGTAAATCTTCCATATATATTCTTTCAACAGTATCCATATTATGATGCTCACATTAGACTGATTTCCTCTCAGCAAAGTGTACTTAGCACACCCATTTTGCAATTAGGTGGGGACCCTCTGAGCACAAGAGCACTTGATGGCTCATCTTTACAATTTCTATTTATTATGGGCAAACTACTAGTATAGAACAACCTCCCTGGTCAGTAAAATTACACTGAATCTAAACCACATTAAGTCTCTTCTTATTGATTCCTTGTAAGATTAAGTATTTATCTGCATTCCAAGACTATCCAAATCTAACAACAACCACAGAAAACACTTGGGAACAACTATTAAACCTTGTGCTCCAAGGCATATGCTCTTTCTATTACAGCAGACTTATGTGGGAGTCGATGATTATCATTAACATCCGTTTACAGTACAAGTCTTAACCTTTTTACTAGTATTTTGGGCTCTGCCCACTTCTGGAAACTAGCTGAGCTTTGGGTTGGATCCAGTATGACAGTTCCTGTGAGCCTCTGTATATGGCTAATCTGCAAGACAGCCTTGTCACGCCCTGATAAAGCTTAATATGATTTCCATCCTCACTAGAAATGCTGCTGTTCCTATTTCAATTATCCTTCTGTCCGACTTCAGATCTTTCTTTTTGGAAGGACATTTTACAGGCCCTTCGTTTACTCTGCCCTGCTCCATCCTGAGCGCTTCAACAAATTCAGTGACATTGTGAATCCTTCTGCCCCGAGTGAAGTTAGTACTATTTCCCACTCTTGGGACCAGGATGTCCATTGGGAACTCTACAGTTTCTTGCCATCTGTAGGCCGAAAAGAAGCATTGCTAGGGAGTTGTTTCAGTCTGTAGGACACTGAATTCCTGTTCAACCATAAATGAGTGATTTAGCACAGATTTATGGAGCAAAATTTTATGTCTTTTCTTTTTCAACAGAAGTAGAAGCATAGTTACCAAATGCAAGGGCAGCATATTAACACCTGCAAGCAAAACGATGCTTTACTGCAGAAAGGGTGAAGAGTGAAGTCAGTTAGGACTAGCAGCAATATGGATACAGAAGCCACTTCATTCCCTACACCAAATCAAGAGATGGGCAGATTGCAGCATTTTGCAAAAGACTGACACATAGGAAATTATATTCTCTGCTTATCCCATAAACCAGAGGTCAGATCCTTAGCTGAGATTCAGTTTGGCTCTACTAGAAAAGTGAGTTTATGTAGTGAAAATGGGGGTCCATGATGCTATCTAACAGGAGATGTACAATTTAGCCCTCCAGAGGTGACATCAAGGCTTGAAGATATTTCTGTCATCACTCAGCCTGATGTCTTACAATAGCATTTCTATTGGTGATTGTTAGAGCATGGGGAAATGATGTATGGAAGATTGCTTTCAAAGCATTCAGCATTTTCTAAAATACCTTCATGAAGAACACCATTAATTAAAAAGAAAATTGACAAAATAGCATGACATCAATTTTTTTTCTCTGAAATGGGGTTATTAATAATGCATTATTTGTTTTAAGGGATGGATGCAAAAAGTACAAAGGTAAATGGTTATGGTAATTTATTATAGTTCCTTATTGCAAGGCAGGCTAAATATACTTTTTAAGATTTTTTGTTCTGCAAGTGAGCATCTTAGCTATTGTGCGTATTATTCATTATATCTAGGAGTTAGGATCAATTTCCCGATAGCACAAGATGCAATAGCTATCCATAATAATATTAAGGATGACTTTTTCCAGTTCTGTGTTGTAATCATCAGATAAGAAGGCCAATGTTTTCACAGGGCCCATGCAAATTAGGAGCTTGACTACTGTTTTCAGAACTGAAGATGTTTAGGTGCCTCAAAACCGAAAGAGTTAAATTGCAAGTGTTATCTACCTCTGTTTCCACTGAAAACAGTAATATCTGGACTTTCAATAAACATCACAGCCTCAGCGCAGCTCCAATCTCATGGAAGTACAGTGTCCATGAGGAGATAAACCCATGACAGCTCTAAAAAATGGCACTTAAGAGTTCAAAACTCCTTAGATCCCTCAGAACATATATTTCAAAAACTTCTGAAATGCATGATCTAAGTCATTCCAGTCTATAGCTTCTCTGCCATGGATAGCAGTGATAACAGCTGGGTTCTGATGTAATGCATTTTACAGTCTTTTCACATGTAATTTATTTTTGGTGTAACAAAATAAACACAGAATTCATCACTGCATAAGAAATTGCAAGGAGAAAAGAAAACTCTGTGAAGTGGTGGCCATGCTGTGCAGACAGAGGTAAGAAATTCAGGA
Organism: Rhynchotus rufescens; assembly: GCA_032273925.1. Lineage (NCBI taxonomy): Eukaryota > Metazoa > Chordata > Aves > Tinamiformes > Tinamidae > Rhynchotus > Rhynchotus rufescens. The sequence continues at coordinate 32,630 of JAVCKT010003599.1, forward strand.
TCAAGTTCTTGCCCTGTGAGCCTGTCCTGAGCTCCCCTGCATGGCAAGTACTAACTATTGTGGAACAAGTTTCTTTTCATCTTTCTCGCAGACTTCCATTTGTACAGGGAAAAAGCACCCAAAGCACAAGTTTGGCTGCAGGGCAACAGAAGAGCTGCCTGGATAATCCATTCCTGATGGCATTCAATGATATATGAGACCAAGGTTCAAGTCCCTATTCTCCCACACACCTTGTGAGTAACTTAAAGAGATCAGATCAAGAAGAGAGGGGTTAATTAAGAAGTAGCAATTTGTATTATGTGCCAGCATGGTCCTCAGTCCACAGAAATCAATGGCAAGGATCCCTGTAGTTAATTCAAATTAATTAACTCAACTAGGATTTACTCTTGAGTGCAATATGCATCAAGCTGGAAATCAGAAACAGAATTACAGTGCTTAAAACTTCATACAGGAGATTAGAAGCCAATATGATTAGGACAGATGAAATAATAACATTTTCTGCATGTTTTTGGAGTCATGGATATTATCCCTTTGCATGCTGAGTTTCAGATGAAATATCCAAAGTGGTTAACAAAAGTCACTGTATTTTGCAAATCAATGAAAATAATTCTTCCTTTCTTCTAGACATGAAGAAGGCAGGCATAGGTCACTGAAAAAACATTATCTTCAAACAAAATCTGGCAAAACAACCATTGGACAGCAGAATTTAACATTTTAAGAAATATTTTTTCAACATGCAGTGTAAAAATAGTGCAGCAGAGTCTGAACTACAGTAGCAGCAGTCATGAGTAGTATGGCATAAACTGTACATTCCCTGCTAACAAAAGAACCTCCTGACTTGCACATTAAATTGCCAGAATGACCGTTGTAATTCATAACCTAGCAAAAGGAACTAATGGCATTGCACTGAGCCTTGTCCTCAGCAATGCTCTCAAATTGCTGTACAGCCACCTAGCCCTTGCACAACACAGTTGTTTCCCATCACAGCTGTTCCCTACTGTAACTGCTGCTGCTTTCTCCTAAAAACATTAGGTCCTTCAACTCCAGACTCACAAAGCTTTATTTTTCAGAAAAAAAACCCTACTATTACACTATTAAAGAAAACACAGAAGCTATACTGTCGTGTTCCATAAAATTGTGTGTGATATCAAAGCAAACATTTATTTTGTAGTTCATAATGGCTGAGTAGTTTGCTTTAAGCATGGCCACTATTCAGAACCTACCAGATTTCCCAGCTGATCACAGTCATGGTGTGCACCAGGCTATGGACAAACCACAACTGCTGAATCTTTCAAAGCCAGCAGTCTCACAGATAAGTCTCAACTTGTGAGAGAATTGCTTGAGAAGAGGGGGGATTTGGAGAAAGACAGAGCCTGACAGAAGTTCTGGCATTGCAGAGGCTTGCTTCAGATGAGAGAGAGTTATCAGCTCCAGGATGGATGGCATCTGTGGAATCCACTTCTCCTTAGGCAACACAGTCTGCCCTCCTAGCCTATACTAATAAGAGTGAATGGAAGGTGGAGGGAGTTAAAGATACCATGGCCAAACTCTGTTGTACTCCATGCAGAGGTGGCAGCCTGGTGGTGCCACACAGCTGATAGGTCAAGGGTGGTGGCAGATCAGTTCCATCTGATAAGCTTTGCTCAGGCTTCTTCTTCTGATCTCATTGTAATACCAGTACACGAGCGCTCCTCACTGACCATGCTCTCTAGATTAATAACTAAATATGACTAGAGTCACTCAAGCTCCACCTGGATATAAAAGAAAATATATAAAAGGAGAACTAAGTAGGGGTAAGAACTATGAAGAAAGTATAGGAAAGAAGAAAGAACTGGGAAGAAAGGTAAGAACTAGGAAGGAAAGAAGGAAGAGGACAGAAGGAGGACTCCATCGTAACTTCTGCATCAGCCGACAGGCTGAACCCCTTCCCACCCACCTCGGGTCAGAACACTGCGTGAGTAGACTCCTCAAGGTTGAGAGTCCTCTCTCATCTTCTGGGTGAGTGATGATTGTGTATTTGTACATTAGGCACTAGCTAAGAACACCACACTGTAGAGAATTTCCTATACTGACATCCGAAACCTGTTTTCTAAATGTTGCTTTGGAATAAATTGCACTATTCGTGAACCAGCCACTTGTCTTGAAGGTGATCGGACTGACAGTGAGCAGACTGTGGGTGAATCTGATACTGTGAGAATTGAACCAACAGCTGATGACACTATTGGGGAACTCTATTCGCTCCTAGGAAAGCTATTGGACCTACAGCCGACAGACTGTGGGTGAATCCGACACTGCCAGAGTCGAGTGTATAGCTTGCACTGTATTCATTATCCCCATTAAGAGATGAGTCGAGCTGCCCCCAGTGCCTCCAACCTTTGAGGTTCGGCTGGAACGCAAGGGGATTCATCTCTTACCAAATTTGCCCCCTTTTCCCTCATCAAACGGCAACACAGCTCCAGATTAAGATTTGTAATTGCTAAATAGATTTTCCAAATCATCAATTTAAGCTTTGAGTACCCAGAACATGGAACTAAAATTAACTTTCAAGTGGATGACAGACCTAGCCCAAATTATCTGGTATTTGCTAAAATCCAAATAGAGCTTTCAACAACTAATCCAGGGAAGAAAAACACCAGCAAAACTGCCTCAGCTCTCTATACTTTGTCAGGCCAGCTATTATAGAAACAAGGATACCTAGCCATCAAGAGTTCCTTTCCCATGAAGCTTTCCAGAAATGGGGAATTCAAAGTCCTCTGGAGTCTTTGAAGGGTTGTGCAGCTAATGAAGATTTTGCATCTCTATAAAAATCCTTGTCTATGTTTTTATATATATATAGGAGACTCCTGAAACAAGCTTCATTTTTGTATTTTTTCCTTTAACAAATATCACACAGTGGATAAAATGTTATGGAAGCTTTAAATCCAAATCAATGAGCTGTTATTACCTCCCCAAGGTCACTCTGACAGTTTTATCATCAGTGACACAGGAGCAAATGTTGCAAAAGCAATGTGGCAAAAGCACCTATGTATTATGGTTCTGCTAAATTACTTTGGATATTGTGCTGGTTACAGTTCTGATAATACGTTTTAAGACCAGACCCAGGTCATGTCACATTCATGGATTATGTATAGAACTGTCAAAAGTTCCAGAAAACCTTCTGCTATTTTGTGCACACATCTGTGCTTTGGTAACCAGTTCTGCAATATCATTTATAATTACAAACTGCCAACAAGTACAAACATGTGAAAGCATTTAGGATTCAGTCTTGCGCATATTGACTTCTAGCTGGTTGTGACAGAAATTAAAAAATGTAAACAGCTTACATTTTGAAAACCATAAAGAAATTAGCGTAAAATATAGGAATGTGGATAAAACCCAATTCATAGACAAACGATAAAAGGTTCCTTTTATCTAACATCGTATTCCCAATGAATGGCATCATGAAGGCTTGAGAAAATTATGTCACATATGAGATCACAAAATGCAGCATGAGTGAGAGGGAGGCAGCAAGTCTCTTCAGCCAGTCTGCTATTTCTTCTGTTGGTGACTTGTATTTTGCAATTTGACTTAATGAGTGTAACAACATATGTATATACACTAAGTATGCACATAGTACCCATGCTTGCAAACATACCAATCCCAAGCAAAAACTATTTACATAGTTTTCTTTTGAGATGTGTGTCCAGAACAGGTGGAAATATTCTCCAAAGCTCTGGAAGGAACCCTGTGGAAACATGTTGGTCGAGTTGAGCTGGGGATATCTACATTTGTAAAGACAGTATGGACAGTTCTTCCCCATTTGGTAAATACCAGGAAGCTAAGAGTCATGGATGTGAAATCCTGGTCTTAGAACAACTGAAAAACACTGAGCTGGCACTAAGATTTGCATCCTCTCTCACCTGAATAAAACTTTCACAGAGGAAAAGGAACTTTGTTGTGTCTCTCCAAGCAATTCTCTAGTGCCAGTGTTAGCACTAAGCAACTACAAGGGTGCTTTTAGCACATGGGAAAACATAAGCTTTGACAGCTCTTGTCTTGGAAAACAATAGCTCCCTTCCTTTGCAAATTAATTTTAATAGCTGTGGCTAGTTTGCTGCGAGTTGAGTAGTTTTGCATGAGCACACACAATTAAATTAATATGCAAATGTTGCCATTCCGCTGAGAATACTAAGAGGCATTGTTTACTGGGTGTGAGACAAGGAGGAGGAAGAGAAAAATATCCATCACTCCCAAAAAAGAGCCTTGTTTAGCAGGGCAGGCCTTTTTCTTTTCCTTTGGCTAAGCCATCTGAAAAGGGATTCAAGTTTGCCTGAGACAATGCCTAGTGATGGAGCAGAAATAAAGGGGGAAGAAGAGATAAAAGAGATAAAAGCAAGAGGAAAAGCCTGGTTTTAGAACATCCCAACTTGTTAAAAACTGCCCTCAGACAGCCTTAAATCTTCACAGAGGTGGCATTTAGTGCATCGGGCTGCACAAAGGTCCCCATTCTTCCCTGGCCTGTGGGGACCTGTTCTTGCACAGCCACGTCTAAGCAAGGGCCTGAGATGATTAGCGCAGTCTCTGGCCCTTCACCCTTGGACTGTCAATCAGGTGCTTCCCAGCAGATGGGCAGCAGAACAAGAAAAGAAGGTTTCCAAGCTGCTCCCCCCAGCCCAGGAAGGGATGGCCTGGCTGGGAGCGTGTGAGACCCGTTGCTAGCCAGGGCACCTCAGCTCTTTGTATGGCAGAGGCATGAGAGCACGAGCAGGGCTGGGCTTCCCAGGAGCATCTGTCCTCAGCCACAAAAGGCCCTCCTGGAGCTGAGAGACTGGAATGACTTAATGTTCACTTAAAGTTATTGTGGAGAAAGGAAAAAAAAAAGCAAATAAAAAAGCAAGCCTTTCACTTGGCTTCTTGTGTGCAGGCTTTGTTGACTTGGACAAAAAACAAGTGCTACCCAGACAGCGGATATATCACAGGGTAGAGCGTGTATGTGTGAGAGAAAGAGAGATAGAAAGAATTTGGATAGTTGGGGGCAGGCAGATACAGACATAGACCTGTAAGGGAGCGGAGGACACAAAGACATCCTTGTGCTCCTGCTGGTCTCAGCACAGTGCCTTTCCCTAGCCCTGTGCACCGGATTGAGGTAACCAAGATGAAATGGTTATACACTGGGATACATGTGAAGCAATGCCAGGGAATAGGAGGGAGAGCACAATAGCAGATTTCTCTCCTGCCAGCTTACCCCAGCCTGGGAGCCACTTCTTATCATCAGAGTAAGCTCACCTGAGCAGGCAAAAGGGAACAGGGAAACACGGGATGAACAAAAACACACTGGCAGCAATGCAAATACAGAGGGGCAGGAAGTAAAATGTTCAGCAATGAACTGGGATGCAAGGACAGTGAGGAAGTCACATGCAGCAGTGACATCTAGCAAGTTGTCCTGCTCCCTGCTTGCTATTTACACTGTCCCTATTTCAGACATAAGTGTGCTCTGAAGGAAAAAGAATGAAGTTTATCTAAGAGGAGCTGACAACCAGGCATTTTGCTAGAAATTGTGTCCATTTCTTCAACTCTCATAAATGTTATGGCAGGGAGGAGGTGCAGTTTATTAAGGCCCTCTTCTCTTGTTGACATGGGCCTGCCATCCCTTTGTTCTGAAGAGTCCAGCACTTCTGAGAATGGAAATAAATGACTTCCTTTTCCCTCTAAAATCATGTAGCTGGTTAAAATCTCTACAAGAGAATTTTATAAAGAAAGTATTCTTTTTTCTTTTTTCTTCTTTCTTTTTTCTTTTTTCTTTTTTCTTCTTTCTTTTTTCTTCTTTCTTTTTTCTTTTTTCTTTTTTTTAACATACCCTCTGTTTTTAACTCTCTAAGAAACAGATTTGCTTAGCAAATCATTTAATCAATCAATAACAAAATCAATTATTCCTAAAAAAAAAAAAAAAAAAGCCCAGTATTTTCACATTTCGCAGCTTCCAGCTTCCAGGAGCTAGCATATAAAGGGGTGCACCCAATTGTGCCATGCTCTGAGAAACAATAGCAAAATTTATTAACCCTGGTTTTATGCACTGTTGTTGCCTCTCTGTTATTACTGATCCTATTCTGCCTTCTTCCTTTCATCCCCTATATACCTGGTCTCTGAAAGAGGAAAGGATTATTATTCATAGGCTTAGACTAAGGTTACAGCAAGTAAGCAGCTATGTTGAAAGTCTAAAGCAAGACTATGCACAAGAGAACTTACGTACTGAGGATGAGACAGCAAATAACAGGTGGATGGCAGAGCATCTAGAAGTGAAACTATAGGTCGGCCTCGGGGGTCTAGGCTGCCACGGCAGAGGTGAAGCCCTTAATTTTAATCTCTTTGAAAAGTACAGAGAGCAGAAGGATTTATGACACCAATAAAGAAATTACAATGAATAAAATGTCTGTCTGGGCTACAGTGAAAAATGCATGACCCAAAGGTTTTTGTTTAACCTCCTCACATGAAGCAACAGAAGGAACTGAAGACAACTTGCTTTGCATGCAAGGGAAACCTCAGCCAGCTCCTCTGTATACATGAAAGCGAGGAAACCCAGGCCAAGGACGTGAGCTAAGTTCTCATTTCGAGTGGGCTATAGAGTCCCAAAGGGATCTGTAGATAGAGCACTTTTAAAAAATATGAATTTGCAGGTACCAATATTAGTTCATTGGCAACAAGGTCCCTTCTCCTCAAGATGAAAGGAACTACCCAACCAGTGACAATTAAATAAATTGTTGGGAAATATTCATTTTCTTCATTTTTCTCAAAGTCTACTTTCTGGAGAGGTTTAGGTCAAGAGCTTCAAAACCAAGAATCTAAATAAAGTATAACTCCAGTTTACTAGGGAGGAACTGCCTAGTTCCTCCAATCAATGAAATTCATTGCTAAGCTCAGATTTCTCATGCAAATAGGTAAAACACAAACAATCTTTCCTCCCCAGATTTATAATGGAATTAAGTATTTGTCTATATTGTGTTTAGAGTTAGCCACACACTTACGTGTTGAATGAATAAAAGGAGGAGTTCCTGCTATTATTTAAATATGTTTAAATACACTGCAGCCTGTTTGCTTTTGTTTATGTTCATTGCCTGTTTCTCCCTGAATATCTTCTAATTTTAGATCGCTCTTTTTCTCTATTGATCATCTGCTGAGGAGTACTTAGTCAAATCTGAAACTTTAGACTTTTGTAGTTCAGATTTTTATTAAGGTTTATTTATTTTTCCACCTTAAAAATGTGGATAACTTAGAAATTAAAAACTCTGAGTTGACTCAAGTGAATTGGCAGAGAAATAAAACCTGTGAGAGATTCTCAGACTGACTTTTCTGAAGCAAATGCTTCTTCTTAGAGCACTAATGACAGTTTGTAGTGGATAAAAGCACATTATTACAGCAATAGCTACTTTTGACAAAGCACTAAGAACAGGTGAGGATGAAGTGAATTGATTCAGAAATTCTTGCATCTATACAACCTACAGGTATCAAAATCTTGGTGGCTGTTCATTCACCTATATAATGAGAAGTATGGTTAAACAGAGCTGAAATGAGAGAAGACAGAAGGGTAAAGCATTCTTAAGAAGAAAGAAAAGATGAAAAGAATTTTAAAAAATACTATGCAGAGAACAATTGAGATAATTTAATTAGACAGATAATTTAATAATTAGATAATTTAATTAATTAGTGTGAGGAATTTAGGCTTGAATTTTCAGCAGTCTACAGGAATTAAACACATAGCTTCCTCCACGACTGCAAGTAGAGCCTGTTTGAGATCTAATTCTTCTTGATTTCTTTCAAAATCACATCCTTATGCAATATGTAGGGTCACCAAAAAGACACCTACCTTCCAGATCTGTAGGGAGCTCTATATTATCATTGCTTGACACTCAGCGAATGGAAAACTCCAAAGCTTTCATAAGAAATCAAGCCAGCAATCTCTGTCAGAGGAGGTGGAATCGCCGTGCTTGGGAGCTTGCAGGGCTAAAGGAACAACTATTTAATGCACAGAGATGTGGCAAGCACTACTTGATCTTGGTCGATAATGCATAAAACAGAAGTTTTATCCTCTTGTTACATGACCTATCCATACTGGTACTGTCCATAACCATCACTTAAATTTTAATGGGAAGGCAGTACTACCTGAATTAGCTCTCCTGCCCCGTGTATCCCATTCCTTGCTTTTTCTACATCTATCTTGGTCATCAACTTTAGGCATTGTTCCTAAAATAAACTGCACCTGGAGCCTCCCTTGAGATGAGGGCGTACTGCATAGTCCCTGACCAAAGAGCCTTCTCCTACTTCATTCACACCATCAGGAAAGATAAAGTGAAATCTCAGTCTCCCATTTTGCACCCAGAGCAACCATCTAGCAGCAGCATATCTGTAAAGAAGGATTTCAACCCTCTCTGAAGATTAATACTGATTTATGCATGAAAGGAAAGTTGCTCTGCACCAGAGGTTGGAACAAGGAAGATGACATCAATTATATCACTGTGACTTGACTAGGAAAGGCATACTCTCGTATTTATAGTTTTATAGTAAGGGAATCTTCTTCATGCCAGTAGATAAAAAAAAAAATAACATTTCAGCATTCCTGAGGTGTTCTTGTTTGTTTGTTTTGTTTTTTTTCAACCCATAAAAGCAAAGATAATTGTTGAATTAGAAATATTTTTGAGAAGACCATGAAGAAAATGTGCAAATCTGTAGTAAGCAGCCTGGAGCACAAATAAGTTCAATCATAGGAATTCCCCCTTGGACTATGTTTCTTTTTGGAGGTGCATCGGGGAAGGGACAAGTTTTATGAAACAAAGATGGTTCTACAGAATAGATAACAGAGAGTTCCATGAAATAGACTACAGGGTGTTAGAGAAAAAAATGCATTTATTAAACACAACTTTGAATTTCCCATCTCACAGGCATGTAACTCAAGCCAGTTTGAGAGATACCCTAAAGCTTATATTGGACTACGGCTCTATCCAGTGTTGTCTATAGCAATAAAATCATGTTCAGAAAACACCTTCCTGATATATTCAAAGACAGACAGGCTCTAGTTTCCAACCTCTTCCTGGGGAACCTGCTGATGTCCTCCTGTGGTGCTGCATACTGCTAAGACAGCCCTCTAAACAACTAAATATAAAGTTGTCTTTCCTGCTCTTCTCTCTACCAGTTGCTCCAGCAGCATCCAAGAAGAGGAGGCAATGGAGACCACCCTGCTGCCTATATATGTGCAGTGCCTTGTACTGCTCCAACCAGCTGACAGTGTGATAGGCAAGAAAGGAAGGAAATCTTGATTTGTACCAAGAGGGAGCAGGTCCCAGATGAGATTCTTGGGAGGCATTTGCCATGGATGAGTGAGGAATGATGCACTTCATTCATAAGAGAGAAGCAGCGATATGTTTTATTGGGGTCAGATGGTGACTGAACAAAGTTCAATCATAAATAGACAATGATTTAATGAGGTTTGATGGCAAGGTTTACCTGGTTATTTACAGCATGAAGGACAGAGTCAGCTGAAGATGTCAGGGAGACCATTCCATTGACTAACAAAGTTCAGAAAGGACCCTCTTGCTTTTCAAATGCCTTCTGAGAGAAGTCTGGGTGCAGCTGGATCCAGTCCTAGTCCCAGACTTGATGAACTGTTTATGTCCAAATGACTTATGTATACAATACGATAGAGAACTTAGCAAAGTTTTCCAAAGGTTTGCAGAGTTTTAGCATGCTTTTAATCACATTCAAAGGATCTGTTGTGTGTAAGGAATCTCTCAGCCTAAGAAGAGTAACCTTGAGAGTCATCCTTGCTCAGGAGTAGGTTCTGTAGTGTCGCTGACTGCCGTGCAGGAGAACTCAGTGGACTCTGGGGGCTGAGCCTTATTTATGGTGGAGGGGATGATTGCCTAATAGTCACAATTTGTCACATGCTAGATAGGTCTTAGTTGGTGCAGGCCCAGTTAGTTCCTGTCCTAATATTGTTTATAGACATGCCAACTGGAAGCGGAGAGAGTATATTACAGGGAAGAAGGAGCACACCATCCCAGCATGTTCTTCTTAAAATAACCCACTGACCACCTCTGCTCAGCTCGAAAGATCCTGAACCCTCTAAGCTTGAAGAGCAACTTGTTCCTGTGGAATCTCTCATTACCTGCCCTACACAGGAGGACAGAATCACCCTCAAAGCCCCAATACTGTATCCCCAATACTGCCTCCAAGCTGCCAAAGAAACACAGATGATATTCCTGAACCAGGAGATTTTAATGGGAGAAGACTAGGACTTTAGTGGGTAAATAAAATGGAATATCCCCTGTATCATTTTAGGCCAAAGGGAGGAAAACTGATTTATAAACTCAAGTAAGAAAACAGCTGTTCTCTCCAAGTCAATATATGCAAAAGTTCCCTCCATAATGGAGGTTCCAAAATATATATAATAGGAAAGTGCTGGGACACTGGGCAGTCTTTAGTAGATGAGCAAAAATGCTTGTTTGGCCCTTAATGCAAGCAAACAAAAACAAGCACTTACTGCAAACAAGAAAAATGCTTGCTCTGTGCATCCAGGTTGAGATAGGCACAAAATAAACCACATCTGAAAGCAGCATGAACCCTGGATGATCATAAGATGTTATAAATATATCTTTGTAATTGTCCCTTCTCACTCATTGAAGAATAAAATTGGATCTTTAATGATAGATCAAGTTGAAGCACACAGCAGAAAATGTCAAGCTTTTTTCCTTAAGCAGAGATCCTTTCAAAGGGAAGACACCCTCATTTTTGCAAAGCAAATTCCATGTCCAACAGAGAGTGATGCTCACACCACATCAGACAGTCCAACAGTTGCTATATGAGCCAGGCACCATTTCAGCACAAGAAGAGCTCGTCTGGAAATGACAGATTGCCTTGCTTTAAACACCTCAGTCTCCAAATGCAATAAGCTTTATAATGAAAGTATTTAATGATGATATTACAGTGAAGATTCAGTGTAGTATATGAATTATGGTAAAATAATATTTGATATACACAAAATGAATCTATGAGTATGTGCTTTCCTTTTAAATCTTTAAAAATAAATGAGGATTTACAAGCTTTAAAATATTACATCAGTAATGTGTTTATATACATGTTTTTAGACCATACATTTCTTTATACAAGCATATACATATATACATATACAAACTGAACATAAACACATATAGGGTTACATATTTACTTATATAAATGCATCATGTATGCACTTATAATGGATAGATTTCCTATCTGTATATCAACTAAATACATATGCCTAACCTTTTAATCCTATATTTGTACAGTAATGAATGGAAACAAGAGAAAGAAAAAGTGACTGCAAATAAAATAGTATAGTGCCAACTATACTATTTATATGTATGCTATACTATACTATGTTGGTATAGTGCCAACATAGCTAAAGTGGGAATTAAGTAGGAATGTATTTTTCAAGGAATTTTAAGATGCTAGGTCTAAAAAGATGTGTTTATATAAAAGTAAAATGTTTTTCCAAAGTAGGTTTCATTTCAAAGTGCCTGTTATCAGATTTGATTGGCTGCTACATACGAAATCACTGTAATCAATCTTTTAGTTAATCTCCGTCGTCCTTCAAGCATCACAGTGACATGACTGGGACATGCCAGCAGTCACAGATGCTTCATTAAGCAGTTAATCGGCAATAGCTGCAGGGGTAATTCAACATTTTCTGAAGAGTTCAAATAGCACTTTAGGGTAAAACGTGTACCTCCACTGATATCTTTCTCAGTTGTTGCGATTACTTATAATTAGAGTCCACCATTTCTCTTCCAAATAATAATAATGCATTGGAGACTTACTGAAAGCCAAACAATATTTTGCATATCAAAGACATATTTTTAACAATAGATGTATAGAGTTTACAGCCTGAAACAGTGGAATTTAGGCAAAAGTGCTCCAGACATGTATTGTAGAGAACTGTCTGCACTGAAAGGCCCCCAGTGGATATGTCTGTTTAAGTAGTTTGGTGGCAGAATGCAAAAACTCAACATTTATTTACTGAGCAAACTAAAAGGAGACTAGCAGTAATGTTCTTGGCTCCAACCAAATGCTTGCCTAGGGAAGAATCCCTTTAACAGTGGCATAAACTTCTACCAGCTAAAGAACATACAGAAAGTCATCCCTGCAAAAAGCATTACGTAACAGCTACCAGAGACAGGGCAATCTTCCAGCTGCCCTACATATACAACACTCTGAAAGAAACAGCTCCACAAGTTACCAGACTCTTTCCTCTCACTCAAGCTATCGATGAGGCTGGTCAAATCAGTTACTACATGTTCGGCCACCCAACAGCAAATTGCTTGCAAATAAATTTCCTGGTCATTCATCTAGTACAAACACATTTTAAGGGTAGGTTTAAGATGACATGTACATTCCCACTATTTTCTGTTCACTAAGAAAGACTTTACCCAAAAAATGAATAGCATGATTGATATTAGATGAATGGTGTTTAAGAGCCTTGTTCTTGGTCCACTCTGTGTTCAGCACACAGAAAGATGACATGCATCCACCCAGGAGTTCACAGTCTCACACATACACTTCTGAACCTTACCTAGACTACTGGAATAACTCAATGAATGCAACAGTGAGTTTTAAGTATCTTACAGGGAAGGACAGGAGTGAGACTTTGTGCTAAAATCCAAGCAGCTTTTGGCCTTGACAAGTGTTTTCATTAAAGCGGTAGCCACAAACTGTCAGAATATTCGGAAATGAGAGATCTCTGCAGAGACCCAAACAAATACAGTCTTGCTGTTTGTCAAATATTTCAGTTAAAATTAATTATATGCCAAAGATGTCATGCTGGCCAAGTATGAGTGGCACTCAAGGGCTCCCAGTGATATAAGCACATGTAATCTCTGGAATGGGAAGAGAGCAGACACACAAGTTGTGAAATTCTGCTTTAAATTCTTTGTGTCAAATCTAATCATGGTCTAATCACCAGCCTATGGCAACATTTTGAAATTAACTTTTAGACTGTGGTCCAAGCTTAGTTATATCCCAACAAATCTTAATGCTACTTAGAATCAGAATAGTGTTTATGAGCTGTGACCCAGACTTTGTCCTGTAAAAGCAGAGCAGAGCACTAACCTGTCTTGCAAAATGACAGAGTGCTGTGTAGAGACCAGTGTCAGACAATATAACTGAAGGAAAATGAACATCTTTTGCTAAAACTAATCAATAAAACTTGAAAATCTTAAATGCCTGAAGGTATATATATTAAAATGCTTGCCAGTGTGACTAGTTCTTTAGCTGATAAATAAGAAGGGATAAACTCGATAAAATGCCACTGCTTTTTTTCAGTATTTGAAATGCTGAATTTTGTTAACACCAAAGAATTTTTAGCAGCTCTGCCTATTCAACCCACCATTCAAGCAATTATCCCAATACCTTTATACTTCTTTAGTGACTTCAAGAATATGGGCATATGTCTATGCTATTTCTTATATATATTTTATATTTAAAAATTATATATAATTATATATACTTTTATATATCTAAGAGTCATAGAATCATAGAATTCTTAAGGTTGGAAGGCATCTTTAGAAGTCCAACACCCTGTGCATGCAGGGTCCCCTAGAGCATGTGGCACAGGATTGCCTCCAAGGGGTTTTGAAGATCTCCAAAGAAGGAGATTCCACAACCTGTCTTGGCAACCTGTTCCAGGGCTCTGTCACCCTCACTGTCAAGAAATGTTTCCTGACGTTTCTGTGGAACTTTTGATGATCAGTTTGCAGCTGTTTCCTCTAGTCCCATCGGTGGCCACCACTGAAAAGAGGACAGCCCCATCCTCCTCACTTCCTCCCTTGATGTATTTATAGACACTGATCAGATACTCCCTCAGCCATCTCTTCTTTGGGCTGAACAGACCCAGCTCTCTCAGCTTTTCTCATAGGGCAGATGTTCCAGGCCCTTGATCATCCTCATAGATCTGCACTGGACTCTCTCCAGCAGCTCCACATCCGTCTTGTAATGACTGGACCCAGTACTCCAGATGTGCTCTCACCAAGGAGACGCTCTTCTTAATGCACCCCAGGATCCCATTGGCCTTCTTGGCCTTGGCACACGGCTGCTTCATGGTCAACTTGTCATCCACTGTGATGTCCAGGTCCCTCTCTACAGAGCTGCTCTCCAGAAGGTCAGTCCCCAACCTGTACTGGTGTCTGGGGTTATTCCTCCCCAGGTGCAGGACCTTGCATTTGCCCTTGTTGAACTTCATGAGGTTTCTCACCACCCCGTTGTCCAGTCTGTCCAGGTCCCTCTGAATGGCCACGCAGCCCTCTGGGGTATCAGCTACTCCTCCTGGTTTTGTACCATCAGCAATATATCATATCATATCATATCAATTATACACATCCTGTCTTTGCCCCCCCTGTGCTGGTATAAATAACAAATGCTAGTCAGGGTGCTGGGAGATCCATCTCAGAGAGGAGGAGAAGGAAGAGTTCAGCCTTGCATGTGGATCAGTGAGGATGTAGGAAGCTGGCAGAAATACATGACAATAAAATAATTATGACTAAAGCAAAGAGGCTAGACCGTTGTGATGTAAATCTTTAAAAAAGATAAACTATAAAGAAAAACAAAGCTATAAAGAAGAAACTTTTTAGTTTTTATGTCCATTCTTCCTCAAAGTAAGACTGTGTTTCAGCACTCTTACATTCCTGTCCACATACAAACACATATCTGTGTTTTTCTTTCAACTGCTTATTGTACAAATGTACCGCAAATTAATGCTTGTCTGCATCAATCATCAGATATATCAGGACCCCACACCTGAAGCAGGACTGAGATGTGTGTGGGTGTGTAATGGGGTCATGAGTGTTTGTAATCCATGCAACTAGTGCAGTGAAGTTGAGACCTTCAGGTTTTGTGGAGCTAGGATTAAAAGTCTTCAATAATGCTTGATAGATTTTGGATATTATGGAAAAATAGTCCACCTCTCAGAAGCGCCTTCCTAGCCTAAATCACCAAGGTTACTGGAAGGAGAGAACTAGAAATAGGAAAATTAATCACACCTTGCTGCCTAAAAGAACAGGAGGGGATGAGCTGTTTCTCTTACAGACGTTTCACTTGATTTCCTTTTCTCCATATTGCAGGAACATTGTCTTTTCTTGCACTGGGAGCTGGTTATATGAGCCATGTCATTCAGCGGTGCAAAAGAAGAGAAGCCTGCTGCTGAAGACTTTACTTTCATCTTCTTTCCCACATGGTTAATCGCAGACGCAAGTGTTGGTTATACTCACCACAGCTCTTAGCTTGTTTTTATGGAAACCCTTGAAAAGCAATACTGAGAAGTTAAAGAAAAAGACAGCATGTGGCACAGTAGCCCCACAGGGCCATCTGTTTATATACAAGTAGGATGGTGTCACTTATAAAACATACACAGTTGTTAAAACTCTCTATGTATATTGAAGGGCTTTTTGCATAGAAACCATCATGTTTCCTAAGGGGAAGGTTTATTCTCTCATTACAGTCATCAAAATATGTGCAGCTTGCTTTTTCAAAGGAAGATGGAGCACCTATGCCTCTCCTCTGCTGTAATGATTTGAGTGCAAGCACAGACTAGGACATTAGCAGTGTAGCATTCCTGGTTTTGTATGAACGCTTCTAATTTGAGGCAGAAAAGCACAGGTGCAAATATGAGTGCTTCTATAAAGGATAAATCAGACCCGCTAAAATTCTGCTCCAGCATGAGCTGTTCATCGTACACAATAGAATTCACCTGCAAAAATTCCTCCTGTGCTTACAAAGCACCTGTGTGGGGAGTAACATATGCTTTAGAATAGCAGGTGTATACAGGAACGTGTTCTGTGAGTCTTTTGGACAAGTACTCTAGAAGAGCTGGCCTAGACTTTGAAATTACTTTCTTTCACATTTCATTAGCCATTTGACGTGTAACTTCAAAATCATAAATAAAACATAACAGATGATGAGCTAATTTCAAAGAAAACAAGATTCAATAGAAGACCACAAAAAAAAAAAAAAAAAAAAAAAATCAACACTGCACACACAAAAGAATTGCACGAGACCAACACTGATTTAGACCCGAATGGTCCCCAAAGAGG
>JAVCKT010003601.1:0-10938 GCA_032273925.1 Rhynchotus rufescens
GTGGAGCTGCTTTCCAGCAGGTCGACCCCTAATCTGTACTGGTGCCTGGGGTTATTCCTCCCCAGGTGCAGGACCCTACACTTGTCCTTATTGAACCTCATGAGGTTCCTCTCTGCCCAATTCACCAGCCTGTCCTGGTCCCTCTGGATGGCAACACAGCCCTCCGAAGTGTTGGCCACTCCACCCAGCTTGATGGTTTTTATACAAAAGTAAACTTTTAAGTTTTCTCTTGGAAAACTAAGTTTCACTATAAAAAATGTATAAAGGAATCTCAATACTTAAAAGCATGAAAATGTCAAACAATTAGAGCTGTTTGAAACTTAAAACAGGTAAAAAATCAATTCTTAAAAAAAATCAGTGTTTCAGTTTGAAAAGTTTCAAATAGCTTCTGTGCCTGTATTTCACAAATGGAGCTATAACAATGAAAAGGAAATGTAGGTCCTACTGTCTCTGGATAATATTCAAGATAAATTAACAATAGAGTTTAGTCTTTTAGACAGTTGTAAAACACAGCCAAGAATAAGTTTTCCTTTGAATGTTAAGCTGCATTAGATGTATGTTCATCAAATCAAAAAAAGTTTCAATATGCATTTTTTCAGTACAGACTCTTTCTCAGTAATAACTAACTTGCCTCTGAAAACATCAGTGTTTACTAATGTTCACATTTAAATTAAGGGCATTTCATTCCACTGTCATCTGTGTGATAGTAAATGCACTCCTGCTTCCCTTGGCATGGGTCTCATTTGTGTTTAATAATACAGCACATCATGTGATAAATGCCCGACTTAATCAAAGAAAACAGATGGATCAGTAAAGACTGATAGATTCTCAACTTCTCTGGGATAAGTTTCAGTAAATATGGGATGTTCATTGGTTAAATAGAACTTCATGCATTTTTTTTAAACTTCTTGGACTCTGAAGAGTAATTTGCATTTTCTTTTCCTCTGAGGCTCTGTGAACTCTTACTTTGTCCAAACAAATTTTGCCTCTCTCCTCTCTCTAGTGATGATATATGTTCCTTCTGTTCCAATCAATGCTATTTTAAATATCTATTTTTGACACATTTTTGGGGAATTTTCATTCTTATATTTACATTTCAATGTGTTTAATTACAGGAGAAATCCAAAACTTTTCAGTTAACCCTTAGGATTACCCCAGATTAAGAGGGCTTCATCAAAGAAGGATGATCTGACTGATAGGAGAACTTCAGAATAAAAACAAGCCTGAGAAATAATCCAGAATCTTCCTGTGAGTATAAGAAATGAGCACTGAGAGGCCTCTCAACATAATCCAACAACTAGGGCAGACAAGCATTCCTGCCCTGGAAAATATAAGTGATTTCTCCTTAAATATTACTGACTGCACCCAGGTTGTGGTACCAGAAGAAGTTTTTTTCACAGTTGCTGCTGTCGGCATATTGGAAAACCTGCTTGTCCTTATTGCTGTCATCAGGAATAAGAATCTGCATTTACCTATGTACTTTTTTATTTGTAGTTTAGCCATTTCAGACATGTTAGGCAGCTTATACAAAACTCTGGAGAACATCTTTATTATCTTGTGCAAAATGGGGTACCTGACGCGTCGCGGGGACTTCGAGAAAAAGCTGGACGATGCAATGGATTCCATGTTCATTTTGTCTTTACTGGGGTCAATCTTCAGCTTGTTAGCTATCGCAGCAGACAGATACATCACCATCTTCTATGCTTTACGGTACCATAACATCATGACACTGAGAAGAGCCTTGGTCATCTTGGCAATCATTTGGACATTTTGCGCTGGCAGTAGTATTGCCATCTCTCTCTTCTCCTATGAAGTAGCTACAGTCATTCCCTTCACCATTCTGTTCCCTTTAATGATGTTTTTTATACTGTGCCTCTACATCCATATGTTTCTCCTGGCTCGATCTCATGCTAAGAAGATTGCTACATTGCCCACCAGTGCAGTCCATCAGAGAACTAACATGAAAGGAGCCATTACACTGACTATTTTCCTTGGAGTTTTCCTTTGCTGTTGGGCCCCCTTTGTTCTTCACATTCTTCTAGCAAGATTTTGCCCACATAATCCATACTGTGCCTGCTACATGTCCATTTTCCATGTGAACGGGACACTCATAATGTGCAATGCAATCATTGACCCCATGATTTATGCATTCCGAAGTCCAGAATTACGGAGTACATTTAAAAAGATGTTCTGTTGTACCAGGTCAAACTGGAACTGGTAAACACTTAAGAAAAAATGAATCTTACAGAAGGATGCTTTTGGAGTGCTCTTTAGCACCAATTTGCAGAGCTGAAAATGCTAGTAATTCTATACAAAATAATGCTGTTGTTGTAGGTAAATGCCAGTGATTTCCAGAGAGATACCAAAGAATACATAAAACTAAGTATGCCCACATATCTTTGCCAACCAGACTTCCAGACATATTGCAGAAGTTCATTCTACTGTTAAGTTTAATGTAATAGTCCAAAAATAGTGGCAACTTAACTATCTTGTATCATTTCAGAAAAACTCAAGTGTAAACCTTCTGCAGAAAGTATTGCATTACACATTAAGGAGTTTATGCCAATACATTTTGTAACAGCAGTTCCAATTTATGGTGAATACTGCTGTAAGAATCTGTTACTTAAATCATAATGAAATGAATTCTTGTTTCTAAACTGCAAATTTACAATAAATCTATGAGAAAGCAGTAAATACAGATATGTATTTGAACTATGCTGGCAGAGTAATGTCATTATTTTGTTCTTTTACATCTAGTCCCCTTGAAATTAGGCAATTAGTGCAAGCCAAACTTTAACTATAAAATTATGCAATTAGTGTGCTCTAAGTAACAAAAATAGCATTTGCAGCATAAATCCAAGAGAAAAAGATATTTTTATTTAAAGACTGTTTTTAGTGACTGAAAACAAGTCTTTCTGATATGAATTCATGCAAATAGCAAAGACAGGTTCTGAAGTTTAAAAGGTAAAGGAAGGCAACTTCAGAAAAGTCAGCCACCTGGAAAAGGAATCAGCTAGCCCAAATACTATAAGACAGTTCATAATTCTTAGGACGCTACTGGAAAAATTTTGAATTGCCTCTGCCAAAATAACACAAAATTCACAAACACTTAAAGAATGTTTTTCACAGAAAAAAAAAATCCCAAAATAATCCCAACAAGAAGGATAAGAAAATAAAGGGCTTCTGACAGCCTTCTGAGCCAGTCCAGACCAGATGAAGAATTAACCTCACAGAAATTGAATGGACTTACTCTGCTAGGTCAAAAAGAGAAAGCTCACTGACAAGAGGGAGAGGAAAAGATAAAACCTTTCAGAATTCATAGATAAATAGAAGAATTTACTTTGATGGTACACAAGCATACACAAAAGACTCAGGATATATGGAATAGGGACATGAAATATCCACCAAAAGCACCTTTCCTCTAAACTTTATTTTCCATCTCCTTCCCTAAATGTTGGTATACATAAAAGAAATAGTGCCCACTACAATAGAAGTTATGGCACCTTGTGAGAAAGGCCACTGTGACTCTGTGTAGGCAGAATCTCCACATTCAGACTGAGCTCTCCAAAAATATTTTTTATTTAATTGTGTACAATAAGAAGCTAACTGCATTCTTTCTGAGCACAGAGAAGCAATTCTTAAGGAAAGGACGCATTCAGCACTGGAAAGACAAATATTTGCAATAGACTCATGTCAAATTCCAAGCTTCAGTAGAAAATATACTATTGAGGTCTTGTATAAAAAGTCTGCATTTCCCACAGGGTCCGTAAAGAGATGAGTCAGAAGCAAACAGACCACCTTGACAATTGCACACACCAGCATTAGGAGACCCCTGAAAACCTCACACCACTCTCATCATCATCATCAGGGAGCACTATTGCCCACAACAGCCCGGATCTCTCCCCTACCATGATGGCCTGTCTGAACAGTGAACCAGAGTTATGCCAGAGCTTGCCCCAGGAAAAGGAGGAGTCCCAAAGCCCAGCATGTGCTAGTGTTTGGGCTGCCTTCCTGAGAAACTAGAGGTCAAGTTTCCCAGCCTCTTTCACCCAGCTTGGCTAACTTTGTGAAGGATCACTTGGCTTGCGGAAACACTTGAAGTCAGGGCTGGGAAAGGGACAAGCAGGTGAGTTGAGCTTGCGGCAGAGCCTGACCCTCAGGCCATGCAGAATGGAGAGAAAGTCAGCATGAGACATTGGCCCTCACCGTGACCATCTACCTCACAAGAAAATGCTTTCTTTCCACCCCACTGCCTCCCTCAACAGCTTCCCCAACAGACCCTGTCAGGGATAGGCAAGAAACTCTGACTACAGGCCCAGGCCCACTCCAGGAGCCGTTGGTAAATCTGTGTGGACCCAGACAAATTTGCAAGAATCTAGGCTTGCCTCTTCTTTCTTTATTCTCAGCCTCTTTCTTTATTCTCAGCCTCACATTCCGCCTGAGAAACTAAGGCCACCAAACCAGGTACAAAATCATCCATTACATAAGCAACACTAGCCCCACAACAAGCATGACTGCAATTTGTAGTCTACCTGATCTAAATCATGCAAACACACAAATCTAACTCCCATACATCTGTTCAAGAGGTTTTGTCTTCAAACTGATTGCAGAAAAACTTATGGCTGTTACTGTTAGACTCTGTCTCTAGTACTCCAACATCTAGTAGTATGAGGAAAAATGTCATTACGTAAGGGGATCAAAGATGAAATATAGAGAAAATAGGTTTTAAATTATAAAAAACCTGTCTTGAATTGCTTATTTTAAATATGTTGAAGAAAACTGAACTTACCATAGTCCATCTGTAAATGCATAAGAAAGGCATATCTTGTGCATTAACAGAGCTCCTGAAACTTGTGGCAGAATATTAGACCTCTAACTGAGCTTAGGAGTTGTGTGAAATACTAAATAAGTAAATACAATTCAAAAGACACAATCTTTTTTTTTTTTTTCTTTTTTTCTAGTTCTCTTGGAATGGAGAATTCATATACTAATTTTTCCTGTGCCTGTGTTGCTCTTTGAACAGAGTCCTTGTGAAGCCTTCCTTATCTAGTACTGAAGCTGCTCTTGAAACTCTCTGCTTAGATATATTAATGTATATTTTCACATTGAATGCTCTTAGATTTTGTGACTTACTTTCATCTTCCAAGGCTTAATTTACAAGTGTTCAGGAGTCAGAACTGTACCTTAGCTTTGGGAAAACTAAGTGCATCTTGGATCCTACCAGAAACAAGCCTGGAAGGAACCATCTGTTTCCTGGAAAATCCAGCACCATGAAGTCCCAGCACTACAAATGTTTTATTCTGAATGGCCCACAGAATTTCTCCAAGTGACTGTGGCAGCAGGACGTCTTCCAGTCAGTTATTACAAAGCCATAGAAGAAAAGGTCCCCTCTGTTCCTGTTGTTTTCTCTTGAACTGAACTTCACGTTTAGGAAAAAATTGAACAAATCTAATAAAGGCACTAAGGGGAATTAATTCCATTGTTAAGAGTTGGCATGCCAGTGAAGGATAGACCTGCACAGTAGTTTAATTTTGTTCACAAAATAGCAAGACAAATAAACCTTGTTTACATGAATCATGACCCTGGGCAAGATTCAAAAAAGTAGGTATCACAGTCTTCTATTAGCTGAAGAAAGCATTTAGCTCTTCAATCAATATTGAAGTACGAGGAAAATAAACTTAACTTGAAGTGCTGAGCACCATCAAAGGTTATCTGTTTATGCAAGCATTCATGCCCAAACACTTGACAACTAGGCTACTTTGTTAGATTAAAACTAGTAGATCAAGAGCCAAAAGTTAGTCATTTCTTTTTTAGAGTCATAAGCAAAATGTTTCGTATATAGCTAACATTTAAGGCAAAATAAAACAGCAAACGGATCTTAAAATACGTATTTATCATGAAAGCTCATACTGCTTGTAATACCACTAAAGTAATATGTTCACATATGTTCACAAATATTATTTTCACAACTTTATTCATCTACTAAAAGCTTTGAGGCTTGGAAATGACTATTTCAGTATATGCATCTATATTTCAAGTCAATTGAAAAGAATTTAAATCACAGTTGAACTAAACTCTCCAAATGATACATATATTCAGGCAGAATCTATTCCTCAACTAGATGCATGTTTAATTCTTTAATTCTTTCAGTGTAATTGCAGCATCCATGTAGATATGATGTGTTCATCATTCAATAGATCTTTGATATAACTTCACTTGAAATGTCACTTTTACAGAAGACACAGTGCCGTAGTGAGTTTCTGATTTGAAGAGGGTGAGTTGCAGCATAATTCTAGAGAATTTATTAGCACTATTTAAGGAAACTTTTCACATGCACTTGAAAGTACTTTTCTTATGTCTGCAAATCCACTCAAATTACAATTATAACAAAAAAAAATCATATTTTTGAACTGTCACAAATATTATAAAGAACTGCAGCTATTTTAAGTAATTCTGGCTAAATCAGCCAGAGGACAAATGCCTATTAGGTAAATAAGATTATTTATTATGAACTGAAATATTTCTTTTTGCAGAAAGACCGTAAGATATTTTGTCGAACAATATCTCATTACTTCAGAGGCACTTTTACAATGTCATTTATTATGACTTCAGTCCTCAAAGCATTATGTCTAAACTTTGTGTGAACTATACTAAATATAGAGTTCAATAGGAGTTATCTGCTATTGGAAGGAGCTCCTTCCATGGGCCTCTGACCATCATTCCCTGCCCCGTGGTACTGCAGTGCGACCAACTCATGGGCCCTGTCCATGGCCCTGTCACAACCCCCATGACCAACCCAGCATGCAAGTAGCCACCTGGGCCTCAGCCCAGCTCTGGATCCATGTTACCTTTCCTTCACTGATTTCCTATTAAGCTTTGTGAGATTCAGAATGTCGTAAGAGACACTTTCCCAGAGCACCAAAATGTGCATGACCCTTTGCAGCAGGTAGTAAGAGTATTCATTTCAGAATAAAACCAAGCAGCTCAATATAGTCTCTAAAATTCTCCAGTAAGTATACCTGCAGGGTCTTTAAAATACACTGCAGATGTTATTCTTCTTGATTGCTGCTTCTTGACCTGGAGCATTCTGTACTTTTAAATTTGATCTCAATACTGGACGGCATTAAAAGTCCAAGGTAGGAGTCTTCATGCTCAAAACTAGTTTCCCCATTCCAGAGACTACTGCAGCTGCCCTCTTTCAAGCCACTGTGGTATTATTCATCATGCTAAATATGTATTTGCATTTTAACTTCAGTTTTGAAGAAAGATCACAATCCCTAAACAGATCTAAAGGCTGCTCCACAAGTGTGCCTTTTCAGGATTATAGCAGTCTATTTCTACTATTTCAAAAGAGCAGTGCCAAGGTAAAACTGGATTGCTCTGAATCAACCCGAGAGTCAAAGTCTAGAAGTAGAAATGCCACTTCAGTTCATAATTCATTAAAACAAGAACTGAAAGTATAAAACAGTAAGCATGAGAAATACAGCAGACAAGAATAAAAGTGACACAGCCTGGGGTAAGGAGCTGAAAAAAGCAATAAAAGTGCTTTTGGACCATTGCTTTAGCAATGAGGAGGGAGATCTTCGATTTTCATTTACTTGAGAAATGAAACTACAGTCCAGCGATTTGGATAATCACATTGTCAGGTCCAACAGATCTCTTTACTTAACTGTCTTGCCAGTCTGTGCAAGAAAGGAAAAGAAAAAAAGGGAAATAATTTACTTCAGCCTAGCACTGAGCAGTTTATGTCAGGGACAAGCTGAGAGGAACTGAGGCTTCAGATCTCTCGTCTGTGCTTAGCTTCCTCTCAGATCACAACCAAGTCTTTGAAATGGCGAGGCAGGGGGATGGTTGGAATTTGGATAAAAAGCAGATCCTGGCTCTCAAATGAGAAGGCAGATGAAAGAAGCACAGCCTTGCCAGTGAGAGTTGGCTAGTTAACAGGGGGTTGAGATTGGCAGTGTTTCCTATTAGAGAAGCCAGCACTGGAGGTTGTTAGAAGTCTGAGAGCAGGCCCAGAGAAAACTTCAGTACAGAGCCCTGAGGAATAACCCTTTTTAAAAATAATAGTTTTAATAGAACTATATCCATTGATCAAACTTTTTCTACATATGGAGGCCCTGACTGAAGCCATTATCTGGAGACTCAGGAGTATCAGGGCATGAGAAAGCTCATAGGGCAGACAGGTCCTGGGTCCCTGAGTTAAGATATATTACTAGGTCAGGCCAGAAAATAACAATTTGAGATCTTGGTGGGAAAATTAAACAATTTCTAGGACTGAGTAGAACAGCATGACAATAATCAGTAAAGAGAAAGGAAGAGATGGAGAAGACACACTCATCTTACAGTGCTGGAATTGAGAGAAATGCTAAAATCTGAGAAGCATGAATCATTCACCCTTAAGGTTGAAACAGACATCTAGAGGTCATCTAGTCCAACACCCCTGTACACGCAGGGTTACCTAGAGCATGTCACACAGGATTGCAATCAAGCATGTTTTAAAGATCTCGAAGGAGACTCCACAATGTCTCTTGGCAACCTGTTCCAGGGCTCTGCCACCCTCACTGTTAAGAATTTTTTTCTTAAGTTCCTGTGGAACTTTTGGTGTTTCAATTTGTGGCCATTTCCTCTAGTTTTATCAGTGGTCACCACTGAAAAGAGATTGGCCCCATCCTCCTCACTGCCTCCCTTGAGGTATTTATAGACACTTGTCAGATCCTCCCTCAGCCTTCTCTTCTTCAGACTGAAGAGGTCCAGCTTTTTCAGCCCTCCCTCATAGGGCAGATGTTCCAGGCCCCTGATCATCCTCTTAGCCCTGTGATGAACTCTCTCCAGCAGCTCCATATCCCTCTTGTACTGGGAAGGGTCTCCAGATGTGGCCTCACCCGGGCTGAGTATAGGGAGACAATCACCTCCCTCAACCTACTGGTAACGCTCCTCTTAATGAACCCTAGGATCCCATTGGCCTTCTTGGCCACAAGGGAACCCTGATGCCTCATGGTCAGCTTGTCATCCACCATGACATTCAGGTCCCTCTCTGCAGAGCTGCTCTCCAGAATGTCAGTCCCAGCCTTTACTGGTGTGTAGGGTTATTCCTCCCCAAGTGCAGGACCCTGCACTTGTCCTTGTTGAACTTCATGAGATTTCTCACTAACCAGTCGTCCAGCCTGTCCAGGTCCCTCTGGATGGCAGCACAGCCCTCAGGGCTATCAGCTACTCCTCCCAGTTTGGTATCACTCCTCCCAGTTTGGTATCATCAGCAAATTTGCTGAGGGAGCACTCCATCCCTTCATCCAGGTCATTAAAGAATAAATTTAACAGGACCGGACTGAAGACTGACCCCTGTGGGACACTGCTAACTACATGCCTTCAACTGGACTCCGTGCCACTGATCACTACCTCTGAGTTCTGCCATGCAGCCAATTCTCAGTCCACCTCCTTTTCCACTCATCTATCCCACACCTTCAGAGCTTGCCCAGGAGAATGCTGTGAGGGACTCTGTCAAAAGCCTTGCTGAAGTCCACATAGATGATGTCCACTGCTCTTCCCTCATCTATCCAGCTAGTCATTCAATCATAGAAGGCTATCAGATTAGTCAAGCATGATTTCCCCTTGGTAAATGAAGAAAGTAACATCCAGGATCAGATGAGAAAGGAATATGAGGAGCTGGGTGAAAGCAATAAGGACATCCCAAATGGGGTGTTTGTTCTTATCTCGTAACAACACGCACAACATTCTTCTATTTTTCAGCTACTTTTTTTCTATTAGGTAACAATTCTACAAATCCGGACAATTGCAGTCTAGAGATCAGATGCTGTAAGACTGAGCAAAACAGGATGAGCAAACCTGAATGCAAATAGCCTGAGAGGTCTAGAATAGATTAATGGATTCACACCAGCTGAAGCACTTCACACTGACAAGAAATGTTAATTTTGGACTAACTTCCAATAAATCATAATGTTACACTCTTCATACGCCTTTATTTGGGCATCCATTTATCTTAAACCACTAGGATAAACTCAGTCTCCCCTTACTTACCAGTGAGAGTAAGCTTTAAGATGTGAAAGGTGCTATGTGCTTTCTGTTATCAGATAGCAAAACCTGGATGAAAATCCCTCTTACTATTAGAAGACGGTTTGTATTGAGAGGAGGGTTGATGCTAAAACAATCTCAGAGGTTAGAACTCTGATAGATACAATTGCCAAAAGTGTCAAGTTAATTCTCAAGACAGACAACAATTGCTAAGTGCCAAAAACACTCTGAACACTCAAGAATAATGTTTTTTTCTGAAAATGCATACCAGTCAGTTTTTACAACAGAATAATCCATGACAATTGGGTACAAGTGTTCTCAGAATGGTCCAGAGCTTTACAGTTGTTCAAGCCGTATAACTGTTGTTCAAGATAAAGCCTTGTTTCCGAAACTAACATTTGTCTCTTGACATGCCAATGGTTAGATTTTATATCAAAGAAATACTCAAGTAAAGCACAGATGCTCAAGCAGTACTTTCTGTTTGACAGGTTAGTGTCAGAACTACTGTACCACATGACAGAAAAAGCACTTGCACAGGAAATCCCAGTGAGGAGATGATTAACTGGGAAAAAATATCCTGAGCAACATCAGCCACTACCATTGCCAAGGAAGGTGGGATACTGGAAGAAACCCATCTGACTCACGCAGAGCTATTGCTTTGTCTCTCCTCAATGTCATTCCACAAAGAAATTAAAATAAGCATAGATTTCTTCACAGATAGATACTTCATATTGTTTTCTTCATAAAGGTGAATTCACAAGACTTTCAGTGTCAATCCTACACTCAGCCAACTCAGTGACCAAGGAAGAGTTTAAGTGCATTTCCTGTGTTATCTATTTAGAAAAGGGAAGGGAAGGGAAGGGAAGGGAAGGGAAGGGAAGGGAAGGGAAGGGAAGGGACGGGACG
>JAVCKT010003604.1:0-17283 GCA_032273925.1 Rhynchotus rufescens
AGCAGCCCCTGCGCCCGGCCTTGGTGTGCGTGGGGGGGTGGGTTGGGGACCCCCCCCCAGGACCCATCGAGGGCCATGGGGGGGCTGCAGTTGTTGCGTGGAGATGGGCGGCAGCCGGGGTCCCTCCCCACCTCCAGCCTTCCCTTCTCCCCTTTCTCCTCCCTGCTCTTGCTGCTGCCCATGTTGGGTTGGGGGCTGCGCCCCCCGCTCCATCAGAAAGGACGGGGGGAGATTAGGGGGGGGATAAGGGCAGAAAGCGCTCGGTTCTTCTCCCCCTAATCCAAAACGACTCAATTTGGCCTCAATGAGGCCGGGACATGGCCAGGGGAAAAGCCCAGGGAAGGGAAGGGAAGGGCGGATTCCTCCTTGTGCAGCCCCTGGAGCGGGGCTGGGGGCGCAGGGACACCCCCTCATCATCCCTGGGTGCCACGTTGCGCCCTCCCCTTCCCAGCACCCTTCCCATAGGAGCGGCCTCGGGAACGGGCAGCATTTTTAGCTCCTGACTCAGAGATTTCATCGGTCCCAACGGGAAAAAAAAAGGAGGGAAGGGGGTTAGGGAAGGGCTTCCCTTTCCACAAGAGCAGCCGCAGCCAAAAACCTCCCAAAAAAAACTCGAAAAAGGGAGTTTTCAGAGCGAGCACGAGGCTCTTCCCCTGCAGGGAAAAATAATCCCGGAGAAAAATGCGGCTGGACAGGTTTGAGCAGGGGAAAGCCGTTGCACAAGGGCTCTCGTCCCCACCTTCCGCTATCAGCAATGGGTTTTTTTAAAAAAGTTTTCCTGCAAATAAAGAAGTTGTTTCAAGGCTTGCCTAAACTTGCTCTGCTTCCCGCAGTCGAAGGCGGCGCCCACGGAGACGGAGCGCTGCATCGAGTCCCTGCTGGCCGTTTTCCAGCGGTACGCGGGCCGCGAAGGGGACAGCTGCACGCTCTCCAAGAGGGAGTTCCTCGCCTTCATGAACACCGAGCTGGCCTCCTTCACCAAGGTGGGCAGCAGCGAGCCTGCGGCGGCATGAGGAGCAGGGCGGGGGGAAGAACCACGGGGTGGTGAAGGTCAGAGGGGCCTCTAGAGATCATCTAGAGCAGATCTAGATCATCTAGAGCAGATCTAGAGCATCGAGAGGTGATCTAGAGCATATGGAACATGGTGGCGTCCAGGTGGGTTTGGAAGACCTCTGGAAAAGGAGTCTCCACAACCTCCCTGGGCAGCCTGTGCCAGGGCTCGGGCACCCTCACGATCAACAAGTTCCTTCTCACATGGAGATGGAGCTACCTGAGGTTCAACTTGCCCCCATTGCCCCTTGTCCTGTCACTGGCCACCACTGAGAAGAGCCTGGCCCCTTCCTCCCTCCATTCCCCCGTCAGGAACTTACACATGTTGATCAGATCCCCTCGCAGCCTTCTCTTCTCCAGGCTAAACTGGCCCAAATCACTCTTCTCATACAAGAGACGTCCCAGTCCCTTGCTCATCTTGGTTGCCCTCCACTGGCCCCTCTCTAAAGCCCCACATCCCCCATTGTCCTGGGGAGCCCAGAGCTGCCCCCAACGCTCAAGGTTTGTCCTCCCAGAGCTGAGCAGAGGGGCAGGATCCCACCCCTGTCCCGCTGGCACCGTCCTCCTGATGCAGCCAGGAGCCCATTGGCCTCCTTGGCCTTGAGGGCCCTGCTGCTTCATGGTCAACTTGGTGTCGACCAGGACTCCCAGGTCCCTCTCTGTGGAGCTGCTCTCCAGCAGGTCAACCCCTAACCTCTACTGGTGCCTGGGGTTATTCCTCCCCAGGTGCAGCACCCTGCACTTGTCCGTATTGAACCTCATGAGGTTCCTCTCTGCCCAACTCTCCAGCCCGTCCAGGTCTCTCTGAATGGCAGCACAGCCCTCCAGAGTGTCAACCACTCCACCCACCTTGGGCTCACCCACAACTCACCTTTGCTGGCAGCCAAATGAAGTTCCCCTCGCCCAAAAAAAGAGTCTCCCAACTGAATTTTATCTCCTTATCTCCTTACCTGCTGAGTCCAGGGACTCAACCAGCAACCAAGGGTAAGAGGCAGCGCTGCCCCTAAGCAGGTGTTGAGAGGAGGTTCCCTGCTGTTTTGCAGAACCAGAAGGACCCAGCCGTCCTGGACAGAATGATGAAGAAGCTGGATTTGAACAGCGACGGCAAACTGGACTTCCCCGAGTTCCTGAACCTCATCGGAGGCATCGCGGTGGCCTGTCACGAGGCCCTCGTGGTGCAGGCGCCTCCCCGCTAGGGCCAGGCGGCTCTGCCCACCCACACGCGGTGAACACATCATGAGCAAGAACCACAGAACCCTGGCACGGATCCCCTCGAAACGGGGGCATCCCCAATCCTCTTTTTCTGAATTAAATAAAGCTTTAAATCCTAGTGGAAGCCGTGGTTTTATTAGCGCAGCACAGGTCAAGGGAAGGACCATGCAAGGAGACCGGACACCTGCAGGAGCCAGGGTCCCGGGTGCTTCTCCACTGATGTGGGGAGGTGGAACTTCTACCCCTACCTCATAATTCCCCCTAACTCTTGGGTTTCAGCTTTGTAATTGCTGGAAGTTGCCAGGTGCCTAAGTGGAGATGATTCAGCCTGTTAAAAAACATGGGGAAGGGCACCGTAATTCCAAACCATGTAACTATGCAAAGATACGGGCAGGAACGTTACAAATAACAACCCTTTGAGCAATAACAAGAGCAATTATACACTAATAATTAATGGAAGCAGCCCCTGCCGGCATAATAAATGATTTCAGTAACACAGCTCCATTTTCTGGAGCTCCCTTCAAAGCCAGCAGCTTAAGAGCACGGGAAAGATGGGGGAAAAAAACTATGAAAAGGGGAAATGAAATCCAATATACATTCTACTTCCAGAAGACTAAGTGTGCTGCCAAGGAGGGGGATGGAGATATTCAATTTATTTTTTTTTTTAATGGGCATAGTATAGTTGAAGAAAAGCTGGTAGGTCTCCTGGTCTCCACAAAAGCCACCCTTTCGGGAAAGATTTGAAGCAAGGGCACACAAAAACTGCATCAATTGGATCTAGGAAGGGACTCTCCGGTTGCTACAACTAAAAGCAGTGGAAAGTCTCACTTCAGCATTCCCAGGAGAGGGAGAACATGTCAGGTGAGAGCACGGGCAAGGCTACGGTGAAGGGATTTGACTAGAAGCTGGAATGCCGGGAGGTAAATGTCTCAGCATCGCTGTGGAACGGGACAGTTCCCCATCGGATCCTCTCACCTCCCCAGGCCAGGGCAGGGCCCTAGCGGAACTGGAGCGGGCTGATCCGCAGCCCAATGACATCCTTGCCGATCTCTGTCACCTGGGGAATAAAAGGGAGGCGGTTAATATTTAAAAGCAGCTCAACAATCCAAGCCCACACGCGGATTTCACAGCCTACGGGCTTGAGGACTGCAAGGGCAGGCCCTGAAGGTAGAACTTGTGAGATGCCACGTAGCCTAATTCCCAAACCTCCTCATACAGCAAGTCCTCAGGCACCCAACTTTAGTTCCCAGACCAAACCAGCTTAGGAGAGCCCAGAGGAAGGGTCTAGAGCGGATGCCCAGATTCCCTTACTGTGGTGACACGGCAGATCTGCCCCTGGAACTCGGGCGAGTAGCAGGCTCCACTGAGGGGACACTTCTCCACGGGTTTGCCACGATAGATGGGTCGGTAGGAGGCAGCGCAGATGTCGAAGGGGTTGTGCATGTCATAGTTGAGCTGGTAGGTGTCGGTGGGATTCTTCTCGCACGCGGACAGGATCTTGCGCGTCTGTCCAAACAGAGGCAACCACAAAAGGTGGATTAGATTGAATCATAACGAGCATAAATCAGACTTCCTCCCAATGTCTCTCCATTCCCACCAGTAAGCACCTCCGCTCTGATCCCAAAAGCTTCTGCCCACCCTCGGAGGGAGCAAGTCCGTCCTCTCCGAACCAAGATGATGATGTTCCAAAGCACGCAGAGCACCCGGTGACATTCCTGACCGGGGCACTTTGCAGACGTACCTGCTGGGCCACCTCCGGCTTGGGACCCAGTTCCAGCAGCCGACGAGCGAAGGTGGCAGCTGTCTTGAAGTTTTTGAGCTTGAAGAAGAGGTTGAGAGCGGTGCGCAGCACCAAGATCATGTGCACGGGCTGCAGGTTGGAGTGGGTGAAATAGGCAGCCATCTGCATTACAGAGAGGGGAGAGATACAATCACTACCAGTGACGTGAGAAACTGTGCCCTGAAAAGGCTGCAAGGGGCACAATAAACCCTCCCAGGTGACCACAGCCACCTCTGCTTTAAAAGCAGGAAGCCAAGGCACAATTCCACAGAAGAGGAAACGGTAAAAAGGGCAGAACTCATGATTCCCAAAGCCTCTTTTAAGCCAAAAGGCTATTTTCTTCCCCAACTCCCTCCCAGCCACAGTGAAGAATGCCACGGAGATGGCCCATACCTCACAGATCCGCTTCTGCTGCTCCAGGGTCTCCTTGGGCAGTTTCTTCCGCTCTATCTCCATTGAGAGCCCCACAATGTACTCCCGACAAATAGCTATGAGCTGCTGGGCCTTGGAGAGAGGAAGACAGAGGGAGTCAACATGCTCCTCTTCCTCTCCAGTTGCTACTACTAAAAGTTCTTACAAGGAAGAACTTCTTCACTGTAAGGGTGACCGAGCCCTGGAACAGTCTGCCCAGGGAGGCTGGGGAGTCTCCTTCTCTGGAGGTCTTCCAAACCCACCTGGATGCCACCCTGTGCCACATGCTGTAGGTGTCCCTGCTGGAGCAGGGAGAGGTTGGACTAGATGATCTCAAGAAGCCCCTTCCAACCTTAACCACTCTGTGATTATGTCTTTCTGTGCTGCTATCTCAGGAGGATGCAGAGCGTGGGCAAAAATAAGAGACATCTGCCTCTCACCTCAGCAATCTCCTGCTTGTTGTCCACCACCAGCAAGGGCACGCTGAGCAAGATGGAGCGGAACTTCTCCACGGCCTCCTCAAACTTGCCGGCCGTGGTGAGCTGGTAGCAGAGCTGCAGGCGCTGGATGAGGTCGTTGAGTTTGAGCCCAACAGCGGGGAGGGCGTTCTTCAAGCCAGCCTCCTTCCTGGAGACACCAGAGAGGGGTTGGAGAGGGACCAACGGAACCACCGCAGAGGGCATCCAGAACTCACCACCCTTACACTGCCAGCTCAATCCTGACCTCTCAGCAACACTTGGACCTAGGGCTACACTGTCACCCTCACCTTAGCACTAACAGCATCTCTGCTTGTCATGCTGCCTCCCACAACACCCAAGGGTCTTTGCACAACACATTAGGAAAGGTTAAGTTCATTTGTCTACAGCTGCTCCCAGCCACCACTGTAAAGAAATAAATCACAGTTGTGGCGCTCCAGATTTCCGAGCAAAACCCACTAAAGTTGAAACACTCCCATGAGAAAGGAAGGCTCCTATCTTCTGGCTCCAACTGAACTTCCAGGAAGGAAAACGGTGCAAGGAGAAGCGTGCACAGGAGGAGGAGGCCCAACCTCTTACCAGTTGCGGTGCGGGTATCCATACATGCTAGGGAGACAAGGCAGAGCTTGGTAGGTCGTACGGCCCCGGGCAAAAGTCTGCAGGAACAGCTGCTTGTAGGGCGCGAAGTTGGTGACTCCCACCTGGTCGTGAAGGAGCTGGAAGGGACATATTGAGTTAAGAGATGTCCAGGGCTCTACAGAGGCCGCACAGGCAGCAACGTTCAGGCTCTGATCTCATTGCATGCACAAAAGATACAGGGACAAGCGCAAGCTCTTTGCAATAAACTCCAAGGGCACTTACTCTCATTGCTGTCTCAAAGGAGCCTGCCAGGATGTGATCGACGGGGAGCTGAGAATTGTTGCACCACACCTGCAAAAAGGGGTGAGAAACCTCTTCAGGATTTACTGCAGACATGCACACGTTTGCTCTACCTATTCTCACCGTCCCTCAGGCCCTGTAACAGGTTGCTGTGGTGTGCTCACAGCTGAGCGTTAATAAGGACCGAGCTTGGAAGGAAAATACAACAAAAAAACCCTAAACAAAAAAACCCTAAACCAAATTAAGAAGTTTCTTGGAAAGATGATAAAAGGTTTGTCCCATCACCTGAGTGGGGCTGGTGCCTTTGGTGGGTGGCACAAAGAAACCATCCTCAGCTCCTCCTGCTGGACCAGCAGGTACATCCTGGAGAAAAGCACAGGACAGGGATTAGCAATCAAGTGTTTGACCAAAAAGCAGTCACAGCTGGTTGCAGCTGTGATGGCAGAGACTCTCTGGGACAGCATAGAAGTGTCCCGCATCCAAAAGCGTCCTACCAGTTCAGGGGGAAGGTCCAAATCTTCCTCAACTTCCCATCCACCTCCTTCTTCCTGCCCTTTTCCCACGCCTTCTTCTCCAAAGCCTTCTCCAGCATCCACAAAACCATCTGCAGGGAGGAAAGAGTTAGAGCTCTTGCACGCACATCCACTCTCTTTTCTCTCCCTTCTAAGGAACACTCAGGGATACACCCACCTTCATCCAGCTGCAACTCTGCGTCCTCACCCCAGCCTTCAGTGCCAACAGTGTCAATATCGATATCTGCAGCCAAAGCAGCCCCTTTGCCTTCAAAAAAAAAGGACAGGATGATTCATTTACTCATCTCTGAGGAGATAAGATGTTAAACAAAGCAGCAGCATGGGCTAACAGCTTCCCCTCCAATTGCCAAGCATTATCTTCTGCAAAAAGGCCACAAGGTTTCTTGAGAGCTTTTGAGGGTCGTGTAAATACACGGCTGGATTCCAACCTCTGCCAGGAACACGGCAAATCGGAGGTTTAACAGCAACAGCTCAAGAGCTGCATGCACAGACCGGTTCTATATATCTTTATGCAGCTTTGCAGGTATATAGTAGCACCTTTGCTAGCAATTGTCCCCTCGAAGAATCCCTTGGAGACCGTCAGCAACGGCCAGTTGGTATCCAGAGGCATGACAGGCGCCGGAGGTTGCAGCAATTTCGCGTTGGGATCAATGTCTGGAATCTGAGTGGCAAAGGACAGAAAACAGCTAAAGGTCCCGTAAAGAAAACCATCCTCTTTGACCTCTCTCCCTGCTCCCCCAGGCAACACAGATAGTTTCAAGTGTGAAGATAAGAAACGACTGGAGCAGAGGTGGTTCCTCCCTCCTGGAAAGAAGCTGTCTCATCCACATTCCACTACCATCCTCTTCCCAGGCTCTCATAATGCAATAGGAAGCACTAATCAATTCACTGACCGTTTCCTTTTCGGGATCGAAGGTTTCCTTCAGGCTTTCAGCCTCCTCATCCAGACCATGCGTTGCAGCTGTGAGATAAGCTAAGGACTCTGAAACGAGATAGGGATAATGTGAGTCTCTCCCCTGCATTGCCTAGAGCAAGAAAACTTCTCAGACTGGCTTGCACAGCCACACAGGGAAGATGAGCATCGTAGCAAGATTTCTAATTACAGCTTTAGGGGCATCATTGGATTTGGTACTAGAATCTGTGCGTGAACAGAGCACGTTCAGATGGTCAAAGTTTGTCTCAGGTCCCCTGGATCGTATTCTAGCTTTTAGATGATCTTCCTCCCATGTGCTTCTGGATTATATTCTCTTAGATTATCTTCCTCCCATCTGTTTTTCATATAAGGGGCTATATCATCTGCCTCCAGAAATGCCTGTTCATTCACACCACCCCTCCAACTTCTCCCCAGCCCACAGAAGCCCCTGGTAAGTCTGATATTACTCACTTTGCCCACAGTTCTTCAGGATCCTCACCCTCTCCGACACGTCTCCTAGATACAAGGCATTCTGGTAGTGGCCACTCATATCTTTACGGATCTCAGCTAAACGAAAAGAAGAAAAAAAGAGAGACTTAATGATCTCTCTGCTGGTTTTGGCATCCACTGGGTTGCCACTCATGCCTTCTGGGAATGACACTGCTCCTTGTATCTTGTTTTCCTTTGCTGCCATTCAGGGACTCACCTATCTTCATCATCTTCCGGAGCTTCTCCAGGTTGCCCGTGATGAGGTAGAGGAAGGAGAGTCGATCAAAGTTCTTGGTGCGCTGGTAGCACATCTCCACAATCTGGTGATTGCCCTGCAGCAGCGCCACCTCTCCCAGCTTCTCCCAGCAGTTCTTGTCATCCAGGGCCTTGGCTGCTTCCAGAGCAATCTAAAAAAAAGAAGGAAATGTGGTAAGAGCTGAGAAAAAAAGAAAAAAAAACAGCTAAATACACACAGACTTAAGCTGTATTCTCTACCCATCCAAAACCAGTAAGTGGCTTTGCATAAGGCAGGCTTTCCTGCAGGCTCCTGTTTAAAATATCTGTATTAGGATTAGAAGGATCATTGCATTAAATTGTGCCCTCTTGCTGCTGCTCTCATTCCCTGCTCTGGGAAGCCCTGCAATTCTCAGCTATGCTCCCAGGATGATGCAGACCCTGTAAAATGCAACGCAGCGAAAGCAAGGCAAATGTTTTCTGCCTAATGCTGCTCTTCCTTGCACCATAAAATTGCGTTTTGGGGTAACGGTGGCCCCAAAAGACCTGCTTTTTCCACAGCACCACCTGCCACCTCACCTCAATGTTGCCGCATTCCAGCGCCAGGCTGAACCGGGTCTTCTCATCCTTGACGAAGTGCAGAGCCACCTCGGGGTAGCCCTTTTTCTGCAGGTAGGCAATGATGGACTGGCCCACGAGCTTCGCGTTCCTCACCATGTGCAGCACCTGCACAAGAAAGGCCGGGACGTGAAGACGGATGGATTATCCTACACACCGGGGCAGGGGGGAAAAAAAGGGGTAGGGGTTTTGTTTCCCTCCTCACCTCATCATATTTCCTGTTGATCAACGCCAGCTTGAACTTGAACTCGGTGGGATCAATGGTGAGGACCCGGGGCCGACATTCCCTGTCCAAGCAGTACACGTTGTTGCCCTTCACCCGCGTGACGTAGATAGGTAGATCCAAGGTGCGGATGATGCCGTGATCCCTGCACCAGAACACAGCACATTCCCTCAACGGAGGCTCTGCCACTGTTGCTTAGGCTGGATTATAAAAGCAAGACCCAGTTTGAAAACCTAAAGCACCAGTAACAATATAAGCAAAAAAGATGGGGCCAGATGAATCTCTAGTTGCTTTTCCTAATCTCATAGGGAAAAAATGAGGAAAAAGTGCAGTTACGTTAGCACAAATTTTGGTATTTGTCATGAAAAGCATCATAGTTTAAGTCCTGCTAGTTCGGGGTCTCCATGGGCTGTGGCCACACTCACCCGGTAGTGACAGCGTATTTGATGTGGTTACTGGTGGTGTAGATGAAAACACCACTCTCATCCCAGGCTCCACTCTTGACCCGGATGTTTTCGTGGATATTACACAGAGACTCCAGCTTTCTATTGCAGATCATGATGGCTGGAGGGGAAAAAAAGGAAAGAATTAAGGATATGGAACTTGCCATCGCTAAATATTTCCTCAAAAAGTCCAGTATTAAGGAGATGACGGCAAACACAAACAGGATTGTTGCCATCTGCCTTCACATTATGAGGGAAAATAGATTCCTTTTATTGAATTGAAGAAATCCTCCTTTCTACAACCTCTTGCAGAAAGGCTTTGCTGAAGGGACTAACTGGAAGGGGAAGGGGTTGACACGGTGCCTAGGACTCAGGGGAGCCACTTAGGCCTCCTTTGCTCACCATGTTTAGCCAGCAAGGCTACGTGGGACATGTCAGCCGACCAAATGACGTATTTCACCTTGGAGATCTTCACCGAGGCCAGAGTCCTGTGAAAAGGACAGCAGTGACATCAGAAAAAATAAACCTTTAAAGGTTAAAAACCCGCTTTAAAGCTACTATCACTCCAATTCGCTGCCACATTGCGGCTTAAGATCATTTTGCACCGATATAAAACCTAAGGGCCAAGGCACTGGGCGAGCTCAGCTTGGGTTTTTTTTGGTCCTGTTTTAATTTCTTTCCCCGTTTATAATACCCCATTCTGCAGTCGCAGGATTTACGACCCACGCATCTCCCTGTGATCAATGGCACGCCGCCGGCAGCACAAACTGCACCTTGGCTTTTGCTAACAGTTGCTCGCCGTGGTTTGGATCAGGCCGACGCAGCCCTGCAGCTGATGCTAAATTCTGGAGGGCATTAATGGCCATTACTTGGCCCCAGAGGGCAGGAGCCAGCAGGATTAGGATATTAAAACTGCTCCCAGCAGGCTCAAACCTACCGCTTCTGCTGCACGTCAAAGAGGGTGATGGAGTCGGCATCTCGCAGCAGCAGGTTCCCTGTGCCAGCATAGAAAATCTCGTCGCAGTTCGGCACCTGCACCTTCTTGGTGATCTCATTCTTCAGGTTTTTGATGAGAATCTGCCACGGGACGGAGGAAAAACGCACAGGAAAGTTAGGGAGAGTCTACAGACTGTGGAAGATCATTTAAGCGCAGATGTTGTGTCGTTAAACCCCAATGACAGGAGACAAGGAAGATGATTCAGCCCTTTGCAAAGCAAGACAAAAGAAATTTGTCCTGCCGGAAAGCTCAACTAAATTGGCCTATAAGAATAAAAATCTGTGTTTCTTAGTGCACCTCCACACAGTGCAACCTTTCCCTTCATCACCATTGCATTATTAGCTGATTAAATGTGCAAGCCCTCTCTGTAAGTGAATATACAAAGAAAATAGAGAACACAACGTAAATTAAAAAAGACAAAGAGTTGAGCAAGTTGACACAGGAGAAGAGCAAGGTGGGAGAAGGGAAAGCCAGGAAGAGAGGAGTAACAAAACAGTTTTTGCACTAAAACTGAATTTACTAAGAAAATATCTAATAATGTAATCACATGCTCAAAGTTGACAAATCCAGCTTCTGAGAAGTCAGATTTATGGTAAAACAGGTGAAACGGTGTTTCAAATCATTAGATTTTCACCATGTTATGGTCTTCTCTCTGCAGCAGAGCTACTGCTGTGCAGCTCAGCAAGAATTTGGTTAACCCGGTGCTGCCGCTTGGTGCCCGGAGGCTTCCGAGCGGCAACAAACCCCGCTCAAAAAAACGCCGTCCCCGTCGAGCTCGTCCCTTACCGAGTGCATGCGATCCAGGACGGCGAAGCGGTTCCGAGCTACCCACACAGCTGTGAGCCCGGACGAGCGCTTCCCTTCGGGGGCTAGGGAGAGCAAAACGCAGGCGGTGAATAAAGCCCTCTGGCAGCCGTTGAGTCGGGCTTGTCTGATCCCATCTTGCTGTTGGCTCAGCTGCTCCCTCCTAATTCCTGTTTAACCCGAGGGGGTTTGGAAGCCCCGCTGCCTCCCTCCCAATGTCCTTGTGGATCTCCAGTGCCAGCCCCTCTCGTCAGCCAAAGCACAGGGCTAGCGGCTGCTGCTTGGCACCTGGGCCAAGCCTTGGCTTGGCCACCTTGGCCACCAAGGGGTCACCTTGGTCCCTGAGCAGTGGAACAGGCTGCCCACGGAGGTTGTGGGGTCTCCTTCTCTGGAGGTCTTCCAAACCCACGTGGATGCCACCCTGTGCCACATGCGCGGGGTGTCCCTGCTTGAGCGGGAAGGTTGGACTAGATGATCTCAAGGTCCCTTCCAACCTCAAATATTTTGTGATTCTGTGAGGGGCCGGCGTGGGCGACGGGGCAATTCATCAAGCTAACGAGCAAGCAAACGAAGGGAGCAGCGAGGGTCCCGGCTCTGGCGTCAACCCCCTGTCCCTCTCCCCCGCTGCAAAGGGGCAGGACGAGGCTGCAGGAGGAAGGCCCAGCACGCAGATGGGGGCCGGGCTTTGAAAGGCTGCGCTCGGCGCACGCTGCAGGGGAAGGGGACA
Organism: Rhynchotus rufescens; assembly: GCA_032273925.1. Taxonomy (NCBI): domain Eukaryota; kingdom Metazoa; phylum Chordata; class Aves; order Tinamiformes; family Tinamidae; genus Rhynchotus; species Rhynchotus rufescens. Next base: position 11,790 of record JAVCKT010003604.1, read on the forward strand.
GGCAAACAGGGTAAAAGAGCAGCTGCTGATTTGGGAATGAAAAGGAAATCAAATCAGTTCTGCTTCTGCAGTTTCCAGCCCGTTTTCTTACCGTTACTCCCATTGCTAAATAAAGAAGCATTTTAGGAGACCTTCTTAGAGCACCTACATTAGGCTGAGGTCTGTTTTACCGAGTCTAGTGTCATTTGTGGCAGATCCCTCAACTAGAATAAATACTTTAAAGAGATTAAATGTTACCGAATGGATTTCAAGTGGTTAAAAAGCTCCCTTTGTCTTCCTCTCTCCAAAATACACCTGCTGGCTGCAGTGACAAAGAAATCTTCCCTTCATGAGATCCCCAGGCACTAATAAATCTCCAGAGAAGTAAGCTGGATTCCAGGCTAAGTCATTCATCACTCCCACTCATTTTAAAACCTTTACTGCCATGACGACAGAGGCAGCAGGAACCAGCTGGAGTTTCAGATCCCAAGTGGAATTCACAGTTAGGAGAAAGGAGGGAGAGAAAAAAAAAAAAAAAGAGGCTTTTTCTAAATCATATTTTGATTTGTAAATGGTACAAAACTGATTGCAATTTGCCGAGAGGAAGAATGGAGACCGGTGCCCTGGCGCTGTCACTTTTATAGACACTTTTCAGAGCATAAACTCTTTTAGAACAAAATATATCTGGTTGAAATTCATCTTTGTTGACAAGCCAGGAAGGCTGCCTGCTGTGTCGAAAGGGAAAATGGAAAGTTCCTAATAACAAAATTATAAAATATATATTTCGGGCAGTAAAAATCCGGGATGAACATGAATTTTTCACGTCAGTGAAGCTTGTGATATAGTAAGCAGGAAACCTGCCAAACGATGTGTGCTGCAGGGGCGTTGGGAAGCATGGAGAAAGAGTCCAACAAGAGAGGTTTAGAGAAATGAAGCTTTCGGATGCATAAAACACACGCACAGCATGAGAGCAGAGGAAGGGATAGCCATAAAGAGAGAAAACATTGGGAAGGATTCATGGGATGGAGGCAACACCGACCGTCAGGGTTCTGCGAGTCTGCATCCTTGGGAATGGTGTAGAGGTCATAAGTGCTGTTCTCCAAGTTGCTGGCTCTCTGCAGGAGTGAAAAACAAAAATAATAACAATAATAATAACAGCAGCAACAACGAGGTTTTCTCCATTTCCCCCCACTCGCCCCAACTACAGATCATTTAAGGGCGATTTTTTAAAATACTAACAAATAAAATGACGTGCAGCCTGTAAAAGGAGGGCAAAAGGAACAAATTGGGAGGTATCAAAAATAAAGGCACAAAATATGTGACCCATAAAGCTGGTCCTCAGGCTAGCTTTGTGTCTCACATGCTCTCAGTGTTTGGGATTTGGTTTTAAATGGTCCACTGGGAAGAGAAGTCAGGTTCACAGCCCCTGGGAAAGTTCTTGAGCACATTGGGCAGCAAAGTGGCTTACCGTGCAGAGGAGGACGGCGTTCTCAGCTGGATTATAGGACATGTTGAACACAGGGAACTTGGAACCGCTGAAGAGGAGCGATGAAGAAAGTTAGTCACAGAGCAGAGCATGATTTTTCCTACCCAAATCATCATCTCATTAAAAACCCTTGCTTTTTTTTGAAATACACCACCAGAACAGCTCTGTTTTGACGAATTTCCTGACTCAAAAACACAAGGGAAAAAGCTAAGAGTGTTTTTATTTCCTAAACAGACAGCTGGCATTTTAGATTCAACTTGCTTCAATTTTGAAGCTAGTTACAGAACGAAAAATATATATGTACAAAAATGGAGCTAAATCCACTTTTTTTACGCTTTGTAGCTCATCTGAGAGAGTCATCAATTGCAGCTGAATTACTGGACGGAGAAATGACAATCTAATCTATTTATTAATGAGGAATTATTGGAGCACGAGGGCTGGGCTCTTCCTACCTTCGCAGCTGCATGACGGCGACGTCTTTGGAGCTGTTGAAATCCAGCTGGCGCAGGAACCGGTCTTTCACATAATACAGCATGTTGCCGTGCACGGCATAAGCAGGTCGCTCCCGCTCCAGTTTGAACACAATCATGCCACCATCATGGCCTGAGAAAAAGCATTCAAGCTTCAGGACCAAGTGTGGTGAGGGTGTCTATTTATGCAGGTGACAGGGGGAGCCTCTAAACTGAAGGAAGATCCAGCAAATTTGCCACCACTGTCAGCCACGTTCACTACTTTTCGGCCTGAGTGGAAGAAGTGATTTTATTTCCTTCCCAAGCGCCACGTTTCCATCCCTTCCCAATAAATCCAAGCTGTGGAAAAGGATCTTTTCCATGCAGCACATTTAGTATAAACATCTGCCAAGCGTGCTAATGAAAACCGAATCCTTGATGCAAAGAGTTTCTGCCTGAAGAACTTGACTGCTTGAAGAACTTTAGCTGCAGTCTTTGAATAGATCTCTCACCTGCAGCGAAGAGGTTGAGGTTGGGATGAGCAGCCAATACCCAAAAACGATCATGATCCCGGCGAAACGTCTGCACACCAGTACTAAAAGAGGAACGAAGGAAAACAAACATGGAAAGCTTGATGTGGCAGTTCACAAAATGAAGGTAGAATCACAGAATAGTTAAGGTTGGAAGGGACCTCTAGGGATTATCTAATCCAACCCCCCTGTAGAGGACATCTCTGGTGTTAATTATGAGGAAATCGGCTCAAAGCTCAAAAATGTCAAGCTCAAAACGAACCGTTTAGACATATCCCAGACACGGATGCTCTTGTCTTCGGAATTACTGAGGATGAGCTCCTGGCGCGGGTGAAAGACGGCGCACGAGACGTTGTTGTAGTGTCCACGGCAAGTGTCAACCTCCCAGGCCTTCGATTCTACCCGAGGCAAAACACAATTAGGGAGTTAATGCAAGTCCAACTGCAAAGCTGCCCGTACAGACCTGCTTGTGAGTGTCTATGACCTCAGATTCAACCTATAGACGTTCAAACAACCTTCAACTCTTCTACTTAACCTCTCCTCCTTTCCCTGAGCTCCCTCTGAAGATCCTTCTTACCGTTCATCCGCCAGATCTTCACTTGGCGATCATCAGCTCCGGACACAATAAGGGGCATGGTGGGGTGGAAGGCAGCCCAGTTGACTCCACGATCGTGACCCTGCAAAGCAAAAGCAAAAGTCACCCGAAGCTTTCCTAGGCTCAACGTGTTATTAAAGAATGCTGAGGAAAGGGACACACACACACAAACAAGGCAAGGACATCCCTGTTTTCACGGAGATTTTAGTTGTACAAACAGTATCTGTTAGGTTACAGTGCAAACATCTCCGGATTTGAGCCTTACATTCCTTAAAAACAAAGAATATCCGGCAACAGCATGTAAAAAACTGAGTTTTCACTCAGATTTTCAGCATGTAAAAAGCTGAGTCAAGTATCGGCTTCTTTTTCCTCCACTGTTTTGCAGATCTTTTGGAGGAGCTCATTAAACAAAGCTGGAAAAGCTGTGCAGCCACAGAGATGAACACAGTACCTCAAGAACATGCTTCACAACCGCATCCGTGGTCCCAAACAAATCCACCCCAGTTATTCCCCTGACGTCCGACTCCACAGCTCCAGGGGACAGGTTCTTCTTCCTTAGGCCTTGAGGAGCAGAGAGAAAGGAGAAGCAGGGGCAGAGAAGGCAAAAAAAAAAAAAAATCACACAATTAAGGCGGTATTTCTAATTTAACAACAAATTGACCACTCTCCAGGGCTGCTTTCAGGTGGCAAGGAAGAACGTGAGAGAAACATCCAGGAGACTTCCATTTCCTCCAAAAGTGCAAGCTCAGATTGGACACATCCAAGGGGACACCATACAAAGGGACACAGAGCAGAGGACAGTTGGCAAATTCCTGTTTCTCACTCCTTATATATTGTATATTCCTTATAATTATATATAGACGTGTGTATATATAATATATACTCCTTATATATTGCAAACTAATCTGAGCTTGCAGTTTTTAGGCTGTTTTCATCCGCCGGCTTGAGCAGCGCTTTCACTCACCTCTTGAATTTGGACCTTCTGCCTGGAAAACAAGGGATTTTCAGGAGCTGTTTTAAGGAGAAGGTTTAAGGTAATGACCTAACTTCAATAACCTGCAAGAAAGCTGGTCTAATGAAATAAGCACGTTAAGCAACGTCCCGAAACAAAGCACGGATGCTCTGCTCACTGGGGGAGATGCACATATAGGTGGCCCAAAAATCAGTGAAGAAGCTGAATGGAAGGTTATGGTTGAGTGGAAGCTTCTCCAAAGCTGACAAATCTCCCCAAAAATGAGAAATAAAACACACATAATCGAGGGATGGAGAAAGAACATAGATTTTCAGAAGAAAAAATAAATAAATACTTAAGCCTTTGACAAGCCAGTGAAACAGGACTGAAACACAAGTGGGGAATTTCTGGGCAGCTGCACAGATCCAGAGGGAAGGCAGGACACCCACAGAACACATCAGCTTCCTGCATCACACCGGGGAGGGAGCAGGGAAAAAGGACTCTCAGCAGACAGGAGATATTAGGCAGCATAAGGAGAGAGGGTTTAGAGAAAAGAGAAAAAAAACTAAAAAGGAGACACGGTTCGACATGCACAAGAACAGAGTGAAGCGGTGAAAGGGAGATAAACGTTACCTGCAACCAACACACTGGAGCTTAGGAGTGAAAAGGGAAGAGAAATGTGAAGTATTGGGATGTTCTTGGGAGCCCTTTTAAGAAGACAGCGGTTAACATGTTAGAGGGAATGCTGAAGCACAGAGTCTCTTGCATTTTTTGGCTCTATTCTCCTCTTTTTTCCAATTCTACTTCCTCTCAATAAGCTCTATCACTTACCCAAGACTGAAGCTAAGCTGGGCTCTTAGGTACTGAGTGTTTATTGCCAAGCACGTGTTTCATCCTGTCCCTGAACCCACCTGCACTCAGGGGGCAATCAGAAAAGTGCAGAAGAGGCTGAGGTGCTGTAAAGATTTTACCAACCTTTAACATAACCCACTCTGGATGCTCAAAGAGAGGTCAGGTCTAAAAAACACTCGCTGGGGTCTGTCAGCTCAGGACCTCTCCGCCCTAGGGCTCCTCAACAGCCTAGGAGTGAATTCAAGGCCAAAAGCCTCAGATGATCCTCACTTAAGGTGCTCATCCCAACAGATTAATCTAGGCCTGGCTAGAACAAGGAATATCCCTGCCAAGCAGCAGACATCAGTTATTTGTCACCTAAGAGGCAGAATAGAAGTTGGTGGGTGATGTTGCTGTATGTACAAAACGCTCTGCTCGTCAACACTAACAATCTCCTCCTGGGCTGATGGTTGAAGAGAGACAGGAAAAAAAAAGCAGATTATTGTATAGTTGCTGTAGGTTAATATCATCACCGTAAGCAAAGGCTTCATTCCAAAGCACAGGCAAATAATGCAAGTTTCGTGCGTTTTTTTATATATAACATGCTCGTTCTGACTGCATTTACAGAATCTCTCTCAGGAGCCTAGTAAGAAATGGGACGCTCTAATCAGG